>BGPR01022390.1:0-25429 GCA_013235015.1 Araneus ventricosus | reverse complement strand
TAGTAGAAACTCTTGTAGTTTATTTATCTTCAGTACAGTGTAATTTATTTTGAATTAGGGTTTTAACAGATGTGTGACGTTTAGAGACTTAGGATAGCGTAAATCAACAGCTAGACTAGTATCACTATAATGAATTTCATTTTGAAATTACTCGGAGGTTCTTGGTTAATTATGGATTACAAAATAAGGTAATGATTTATATACAGAATGGTCAGATATCATAGACCTGAGTGTAATTACAGGATGGTGTTGAGACAGCCTCTGCAGCTAGAAATGGCAGTCACCCAGAGCAAAGGCTCTACTTAAAATCTATCGGAAAGTTCAACAAGTCCTCATGAGCATCCGCTCATCTAGAATAAAAACTAGCACAGTTCAGATACGAGAGTTATGCTCTCATGAAAAAGTTAAACAGAAGCGTACAGCTTCTTAACGATGCTTCTCGCAGCTATACAACTGGTCGCAAGGTACCCAGTTCCTTTGAAAACCGATCCGAAGATCCAACACTGGAAATACGATCCTATGATCGGAATCCGATCAAGAGGTGATCGGCGATCGAAAATCAACTTCCTTTTTTCTCCTCCGCCGCAGTTTAAATCCTCGTTTTCCCAGGAACAAGGTCCGCCCAACTCGTGAAGGTTGGCTAAGAATTCGATGACGTCCGCCAGTGGGGTGACTTCCTTCCACCAGGCGATAGATTTATGTCCAATGCCAGTCTCGGCCATTAACGGTCTGGGCTATGGATAGTCTCGTCTCAGTTCAACTGAGAAAGGACATCCGTCACTCCTTCTTAATTGGGAGTTCGGAAAAGGTTTTGTGTGCCAAGTGTCACTAGATCCATAGACGTTCATCTATCAGGCATGGAGTAAAAAAAAGCTCTTTGTGTGACTACTCCTTTGTTGAGCTTTCCGACAGTCCATGTGGCTACATTGGCGATGCCGATTTGAACAGCTCTCCTGGAATTTTCACAGATGAAATAAATTTTAAATTAGGAAAAGAGCAATTTAAAATTTTTTTCATCGGTCCAATCAAGGTTGCTCTCCATTGAATGGTGATTTCACCTTCTTAGTCCATATAAGCTGGCCTCAATCAGTCTCTGCTCTCCAAGTTTTGGATTTTGTGGAGGGCGCTAGAGTTTTTTGTGCTCTCTTTTTAACTCTAGTCCCGAGGAAGATCTTGGAAATCTCAGCTTTAAATTTAAATCTTTTATTTTCAAAATTATTCTACGACTGTAATCTAAACCAGCGGGAGAGTTTTCTCATTGCTTTTCTCGTATGCTATCACAATATGGAGCGATTTGTGCGTTATAGTACTGAGAAGAAAATTTAGTATGGATTCTGGGCGTCTCTATCGATTTTGTTGAAAATTTCATAAAGAACTTTAAGTATTTTTTTATTTGGTTGTGGTTCCCCCACGAATAGTAAGTATTTGATGGCACTGTATTTCATATTGTATGAAAATTTGTCTATTTAAGGACCTTCAAAATCATTCTTTAAAATTTTCAACCAATCATTTTGAAATTTTTAGGCATTAGCACTATATAAGAGAGACAACACACAAAATTTCACTGTAATATATTTATTTATTTCTAAGTTATGGGCATATATGTAATTTTTAACAAAAATTAATGATATTTATGATAAATGTTCCAAGTTCTCCAAAATCACTCGAAATCATTCCAATTTTTTTATTAGTTACTCTAACTCTTTTCAAACAAAAATTGGGATTCATTTTTATATTTCAGAAAGGGACTTCAAAATGAACACACACAGTAACTCGAAACTATTGATTTTGGAAAAAAAAATGTGCCCAATATTTGATATGGAAGAAAATATTTTCGGTTTAAAAACAAAGTAAGTTCTATATGAATGACAAAAATTCTTCCCTATATATGTTTTTATACTTATATAAAATGTCATGGAATTTGAACAAAAATTGAAGTTTTTGGAACACTTATCATAAAGGCCAATGATTTATATTAAAATAATTACATTTATAACCATAACCCATAAATAAATAAATTGCACTGGGATTTTGTGTGTTGTCTTATACAGTGCTCCTACTAATACATGCAAATTTCAAATTGATTAGTTGAAAATATAAAAAAAAAAAGATTTTGAAGGTCCCTGGTCGCTTTTAATGTATTACATATATTATTATTTTTGAGGATTGTATTTTTATTGTGTACTAGCTGATATGCCCGGCGTTGCTCGGGATAAAAATATTTTCAAGTACAAGTACTTATAGCACTTTCAATTTACTAAAAGTGCTTTTCACGGAAGCGTCTTTCGTTGATTTTCGTTAATCAACTGACCCTTTGGACCAGCAGAGAAACACCCTTTTTTTATCTCTCCTTAGTTTGAAATACTTGGCAAGAATCTCGTAGTCCTTTGTACTCCATTTCTCATTCCCATCATTGCTACGGCAACAGCAGGAACTCTTTCATATCTTAATTTTTGCCATTATCCGAACTATCATTATCTTCTCTTTAGAGTTTTTGTCACTGACCGGGAAAACCTCATAGTGTTCTTTCTTTTTCTCCTTAGACCCTCTCCCTCCGGTAGGAAGTGGGTTCAACAATCTTGAAGGATTTTAAACACTCATTAGGACCATTAAAAATTTGTAAAATTAAATGAAGCATCGCGGAAAGAGAGTGATTAACATCATTGTATTGTGGCGCAAACATATTGAAAGAGGTATACGCTACGACATAAAAGCTAAATAAAATTTCTGCCTTTCTGTAAACATTCAAAGAAAACAATATTTTTATCATAACTTTCACAATGGCAAAAATACTGGAATGAAGGATTTGATAAAACGATCAATGGTTTGAATTTAATTACAATAACAGAAAGCATTGTTACAAATTGTGTATGAAATAAATTGAAAATGTTTATTAAATTACGAAGAAGAACGCATAACATTTAATTTGAAATCATTAAAAAGATGATTTTCTGCTCTTTAAGATGGTATGTAAATAAGCTACGTGCAATATATTTTTCTGGAATTATTGGCAAAAAACTGAGATAAAACTTCGAAAGTTGTTTTTTTTTCGTTATTTAACTAAATATCTTAGGAAATAATTTTGTTTGAAAGAGTAGAATTAATCTAAGAATGATCCCCAGAATGGCATGTGCTAATTTCATGTCACCGTTTAGGAGTAGTTCTCGCGATATATAGACCGTTAAAACATCTTTTCTTCCTCTCCCCTTTTTCCTCTTCCTACGATACGAACGGGCTAAGTAGCCTTAGCACACAATCATTAGGATCAGTTAAAAATTTTGTGAAAATTAAACAAAACTACGAGAGAATAATTCACTAACGTCATTAGATCACTGTGTAACCGTATTAAAAGCTGTAAATGCTACGAATACAAGAAACCGGAAGTGAAAATCTCCTTTGTTGTTTATGGTCAAAGAAAGCAAAATTTTCTTATATTAACTTGAACACTGGCAAAAGCACGCGCGCGAAACAGTAATTTGGCTTTAATTTATTTCTAAAAGAATAAAAAGTATTGTTAGAAATTGCATTAAATATATATATTTAAACCTTAATTACAATCAGAGTAAACACTTTATCTCAATGGAATTAATATCATTAAAAAGATAATTTTCTTTAAAATGGCACAAAAATAATTGTTGTCTAATAATTATTTCAGAAGTTATTGGCAGAAAACGTTTAAGCATTAGGCTTAAAAGCGGCTAATTTTCGTTATTTAATTAAATATATTAGGAACTAATTAACTCTGAAAGTTGAAAATAGCACCGTTGATCTAGAAATATGCTCTAGAATGTCGTGTGTAAATTTCATGTCGCTACCGTTCACTGTTTAGGAGGAAGTTCTTATAATTGACAGACAGATATATTTATTTTCTGCTTTATATTATAGATATTTATAAAAATAAGCAAAATTTTCACAGATGAAGGTAAATTACTTCAAAATCTAACCGTTGCCTAGCAACGGAGTAGCTATAAATTTGCATTATTTCAAAATCTTCTGCGCGTAATTAAAAATTATTAAACTTTAAAAAATTAATAAAAATTGCAGGAAAAATGTCACAGAAATAAAATTGGTATCATTGAAAAGATAAAATTTTGAACTTTTAAGATGGTATAAAAATATTTTTTGTCGGACAATTTGCTCCGAAGTTACGGCGGAAAAACGGTTTCGGTTAATTTCTAATTAACTGCCTGTTTAATTAACTTTTGGACTTAGAAAAGTTCATAAGTGTCTTCCCCTTGTCTTGAATACTAAGTATGCAAAATTCGGTTAAAAACTGTCCATTGGTTTAGGAGGAGATCTGGAACATAGCCACATACATACCCACATACATAGCCGCAATGACTTTTATTTATATTAAGATTTGTTTTGAATATTTGATTTTTTATACAATGTATGACTTTTTCTTTGTACTCTTCCCCGCCGTCCGTTGAAACCCTATGGTTGTACCTTATGGGCAAGTGGGTAGGCGTGGCGAGTTAAATACAGATCCACAATGTTATTGACAAGAAAACAAAGAAAATTTCATTTGTCCATGTTGTCGTGTTTCTGAGTTATTACGTTTACTTGCATGTAAATGTGTAGACTGACAGAAGGTCATCCATTTGACGGTTATGTCCAAAATTTGATGCAGATCTAAAATGCTAATGTTAAATCTATATGTTTAATTTAATCCATCTATTTTTACTTGTTTTGAGTTACCGTGTTCGCATGCGCTTGGACGGATGAACAGACAAACTTCCCATTGATGAATTTCGTCCGAAATTTGACAGAAATACGCAAATTTGATGGAAAGACCAAATACCAAATGTTATGCCTGTAGCTCGTTGCGTTTTCGAGGTATCGTGATCACAGACAGACATAATTCCAAAAAATTGTTTTTCGGATTCAGGGAGGTCTGAAACGTGAACATTCATCAAAATCTCGAGTCGAATTATTGATGATCACAACACTTTCTATCTTGTTCCCATGGACATGGACAGGCGAACAGATAAACTTCCCTTAGAAATATTTAGTTCAAACTTTGACAGAAATCTGAAAAGGCCACATACCAAAATTTATGCCTACATATAGTTGCGTTTTTGAATTATCGTATTCCCAGACAAACAGACATAATTCCAAAAATATGTTTTTAGCATTCAGGATGGTATGAAACGTGAACATTCATCAAAATCTCGAGTCGAATTATTGATGATCACAATACTTTCTATCTTGTTCCCATGGGCATGGACGGGCGAACAGATAAACTTCCCTTAGAAATATTTAGTTCAAACTTTGACAGAAATCTGAAAAGGCCACATACCAAAATTTATGCCTATAGATGGTTGCGTTTTTGTGTATTATCGTATTCGCAGAAAAACATGCATAATTCCAAAAATGTGTTTTTCGGACTCAGGGAGGTCTGAAACGGGGATATTCATCAAAACCTCGAGGTCCAGTTATTGACGATTGCAATACTTTCTATCTTGTTCAGATAGACATGGACAGGCGAATAGATAGACTTCCCTTAGACAGATTTTGTCCAAAATTAGTTAGAAATCTGAAAAGGCCACATACCAAAATTTATGCCTATAGATAGTTGCGTTTTTGAATTAACGTATTCACAGAAAAACCGACATAATTCCAAAAACGTGTTTTTCGGATTCAGGGAGGTCTGAAACGTGGATATTCATCAAAATCCCGATGTCGAATTTCTTGACGATCACAATACTTTCTCTTTGTATACGAGAAAGTAAAAAAGTAACTGCAAGATAACGTTTATTACTTAACGGCAATGAAGATTTTCAGCTCTGAACTCTGTCCTAAAAAAACAAAGTAGTCATCACTCAACTTTCACATATATGTAACTACTTCTGACTCAGAAAAGAAAACTCTTTCTTAAAAAGTTTTACGGTCATCACCTCTTAGTGTTAATGTTATTTGGCTTTTGGGAATACGTGCTCATTTTCTGCGTCCCTTGTGAATTCTGATTTCTGCTATTATAAGTTAATTCAAAGATTACGTGACTAAGGTTTAGAAAACTACAGGCTTTCTTTATTCTGAGCTGAAACTTCGAAGAATAAGAGACCGTAATTATCCTCGATATTCCTCCTGAATTTTTACTATCTCTACTCTTGATACACCGTAAATAAAAGTTTTTCAAATTTAAGAAACAATTTATCGAATAAATATAAAACAAGATAAAAGTAGTTAGTCTATTTTTGGCATGGTTTCCGCTTTATTTTACAAATCTATATACAGGTTGTCCACACTTATCGCAGTCCGATAGCTAATTTCTAAACCGTAAGAGATAAATATATCGTTCTAATTGGAAAAATGCTTTAAATAAAGAGAAGAATTATATTTTATCTTTTTTTGAGTCGATAAATATATTTTAGAAAAAGTTACGAATTTACTATTTTTATTTTACTAGTATATTTTACTAAATATGACTGATAGGACTGGTGGACCGTTTTAAAAAAATTAGAATTCGTACCTGTTTCAGAAATATATTTAGTGACTCAAAAGTTACGGACTTTTTATGCGGTTCTCCGGTCCTATCAGTCAGTCATATTTAGTAAAATATTCTTCACACAATAAAATTTTAAACAAAAATAGTTCCACTTTTTTGCGACTAAAACTGACCGAGTTCTTGAGCATTGAATATCGCTGACTTATCACTTTACACTATTTCAACAGCCGCTTTGATGTCAATCCACCAATCAATGCGTAACGCCTTCTGGACGAGGCCGCTGATTGGTTTAAAATTATGAAATTCAAAGCTCCATAACTCGGTCAGTTTTAGTCGCAGAGGAGTGGAACTTTTTTCTTTAAAATGTTAGTGTGTGAAGAATATTTTACTAAATATGACTGATAGGACCGGGGGAGCGTATAAAAAGTTAGAATTCGTACCTGTTTCAGAAATATATTTAATGACTCAAAAAAGATAAAATATAATTCTTACCTTCATTTAAAGCATTTTTTCAATTGGAACGATATGTTTATCTCTAACGGTTTAGAAATTAGCTATTGGACCATGATAAGTGTGGACACCCTGTATGTAAAAGAGAAAGTCACTCGCTGAGTTGACTCATAAACGTATCTCCCAAACCACTCAGATTACAAACTTGAAATGTGTCAGGTGGTTGTTTCTTGGGTAGTAGGTGCTCTCCAAGAAAGTAATTTTCTAAATTTTTATCAGAATTTTAATTAATTAAAAATTACCTTAAATTTTAAAGTTTTTCCGCAATAACTTAGGATCATATAATTGCACAAAAACCATTTTAACATCATCTTAAAGTTGAAAAATTAGCTTTTTAATGATACCAATGTTAAATTCCATGAAACATTCTGTTTAATTTTAATTAATTTTTGAAACTGTTTTCAAACACAATTTCTAACAAAACTTTTATTGTTCTCACTTGCGCGAATTTTTTTCTATTCTTCTTTTACGAATACTTTTTTATATTTTTTTTGTATTTAATTTATATCTGTGTTCTACATACTGACGAATTAAAATAATTTAAGTCTTTTTTTTGTAAATTCTGATTTTCAAAATCTTCCTGTCCCAGACTTGGAACGTTTGATATTATAACTTAATCTGCCACCAAAGTTAACTAAATCTCCTCTTATGGATGCAAAAATATTATGATTAACCCTTTGCTGACAGGTACGGCGTATAATGTGCGCCACAGTTCACCGATTTCGAGATTGAGGTGTAGGAAATCCAGTTAACGAAGAGGATAGCGGCTAAAATTCGGGCACAGATGCGTAAATTATCCATCCATTCCAACCCCTAATCTTATTACACTATAAAAAATAAAGTTTTATGTAATTAAACATGCACAGAATTTGAAAATATGGGATGGCGTATAAAGTGCGACAACCTCACCTTAGTGTTCTAAAAAGTTACCCGTCCGTAAAGAAATAACGGATTACAGATCCCTTGCAGAATAGTAAAATTACGTGGTGACGGCGCGTGCCTCTTCTCCTCTGTTCTGTCTGGTGTACGGTGATGTTTCAGTGATGCCTAAATTTAGGTTGACTTTGTCAGTCATGTGTCCAGCAATAGTTCTAAGGTTCAAGTGCTGTACTCAGCAGCGGTTTGGGGCTCCTATGGTACTAAACGTCAGCAGCTTAAATTTGTTATTATTTTTTTTTAAACTATGCTTCCATATTTATTACTAGCCGCCTTCGGCGACCAGCTTGTTCGCCGGAATACAATTTCAAATGAATCTCCTATGCGTTATTTTATATTCCTGGTTCCCTTAGCAAAGTAATTTTTAACTTCAAATTTCGATAGACATTTAAACCGCGTTCTTTTCGTATCCGACTTTACTTTCTTATTCCTTATAAACAAAACAGCTCTCTTAATCGTATTGCAAACTACATTAGTGGATGAGCTGTAAAAAGTATTGATCTGCATTTTATTTCAACATTTTAGTCAGTCATTTTGTGTAATACATTTAGAAAGTAATTATATTTAAATAATTTTTTCTGCATTACGCAAGAAGTGTACAAAAAAATTTGGACGGAAAAATGTCACCTTCATCTTTAACATTAAAAGGTTTTATACTTAATTCAGAAAATCATTCTTATTGCTTCAACCGCTATTTTCCTATTGATTGCCAGATGAGCTTTTTTTTTTCCTTTCCTTCTAACCGCTAATGACTAGCAATGACTGCCCTTTCATTATTGACAAATGACTGTATAGCAGAGTCCTTCCTTCCCCCCGCCCTTCCTCCCTACCTTTGGTCGAAAAGAAAAACGGTCTCCTTGAGCGCCCTTGACCGCAGTTAATGACAATTTAAAACCTTGTAAAATTAAAAGTAATTATCACACAGTACTCTTACTAATATCATTGGAAAGATAATTGTTTGCACTTTAAAGTGGTATAAAAATGCACTTTAAAGTATGTATTTCATGCAATAGTTCTTTCGGAAGTTATTCACGAAAATATGGCCGAAAACGTCCAAAATTTGCTTAATTTTTAAATAATTAAAATTTGAATAAGAAAAATATGGCTTGGAGGTACACATTTCCACCCTCCAAAGTATACCTGTACCAAATTTGGTAGCTCTAAGTTCAACGGTAGACCGTTCAGATGTATGTTGTGGAGGCCGCCAACACCCACCCACCCACATCGCCATTTTTTCTTGGAGCAACTCCGAGTGGCATCATTAACTTTTGTCGCCAAGAGATTGACGACTCGAAATAGAGAAATTGATAGTTTTGATGCTTTACGTTTTCAATGAACAAGCGAAGCTACTAGGTTCCTGCTCCCGTTGCTAGCAAAGCCGTTGAATGTTTTTTAAATTAAAAAAATTGCCCGGTACCAACTTGAGATGCCGCATGCACAATATCTCCTTTTTAAATGCCGCAGGCACTGCGTGCGCAAGAGATCGATAAAAAGATCTCTGCGCACCGAAAAAAAATGTTTTCTCACAGCCACTTGTCTTTCTCTTGGCGACAAATAGTAGGCGATTCTCAGAGGAACGAAGCAAAACCGCACCCTAAACTTTACCTTGTGTTGAGTCGATCCTCATGAGCTATGGAATGGAACCATCCCTTCGCGCAAATCAATTTTTATTAATAATGGTAAGGGTTTGAGTTAGCTTGAGTAAAACGCGGCTCGAACTAATTTTATCTAGATTTACTTTTGATTTCACATTTCGTTCCAATTTTCACAATAGTATCAGTCCTAACTCCGAACAAATGGAAACAGCGTTGTAATAATTTCGCATTAACTTATGATGAAAGCTAACAATTACTCATCGAGATACCATCTTTTCAAATGGAAGCCATTTTCAGCACAATCCTTGAACTTGTTCCATACAAGTGAGTTTTACAAATTTTGGTTGAACAAATGAAGTGACACTTTTCAAAAATTAGTAAATGAATAATTAACGCACGATGCTTGCATATTTGTTGATAATACAGGGTGTACACAAATGAAGTGACACTTTTCAAAGATTAATAAAAAAACTCCTAAAAAAATGCTCGAACTACGGCTTTTTTAAAATGTAAGAGCGCATCTCAAAAAGTTTTTTTCAGATAGGTAACGCGGCGTTATGCCGTTCTAAATTTCTTAGAGCGAGAAAATTCCGTACGCGATGGTTACCGATCAGCAGAAGCCGATGTGTGTTTTCTGGTTTCTTTTTTCAGATTTTCTTGACTATCACGAAAACTCTTCAGTTTTCACACTACATGTGAATTAACAAATTAAAGAGCGTAAAATCCCCTACAAATACATGCTGCTATTTTTCTTCCAGTTTTAATATTTTCTCAGATAATGGCTCTGAACAAAGTTTTGATTTCCAGTAATTTACGACTCCCTAGACCACCGAAATTGCATGTTACCTATCTGAAAAAAACTTTTTGAGATGCGCTCTCATTTGAAAAAAATTCCTAGTTCCAACATTTTTAATTTTTAAAAAATTAATTTTTGAAATGTGTCACTTCATTTGTGTACACCCTGTATTGCTTGAGATGTTTGTTATTAATATACGCTTGAAACGATTATGTTCTTCCGACAAGTCTTGTGTTAATGAAAGGCATTGATTGGCGCTTAACAAGCAACTCCACCTATCTCACTTTTTTGAAATTTCAAGGCGGAAGAAAATACTTAATTTTTCGCAATCACAAACGAATATTTCTGAATTTTTTTAACGTCTGATGTAAATATAAGACCGCATATTCCAACCATATGTGAAAAATAATTCTGAAATATCCGTTACTGACTGCGACAAATTGAGTATTTTCTTCCTCTTTGAAATCCCAAAAAAGTGAGATCGGTGGAGTTGCTTGTGAAGCGACGAAATATGGCATTGAATTAACCTTAAACACTTAATAGTCTTCTTTCACTGCATTTTTCACACGAACTCGTGGAAACAAAGTGACGTAACTTTTTTATTTTATTTTTTTCCCTTATGTTTTATGCTTTCCGCCATTACCAGCATTGCTTTCGTACACCCCTAATTCTACCGCCGCCCACCTTCTACCCCTAATTCTACCGCCGTCCACCCTCTACCCCTAATTCTACCGCCGCCCATCCTCAGGGGTACGGGTACCACAGGTTGGAAACCTCTGTTTTAATTGATTAATTAGCTTGATTAACCTCAGTTTTAAATTAAATGATGGTTACTAAAGATGAATTTCATCATCCGAACGTTACTATAGTCTGCGATGATGTCTTCCCAAAGGCATCATACTCAGTAAACTCAATCAAAAACATGTCTTTTCAAAGTAAATAATGTTTATATTCGTTGAAATCAATTCTCGTGAATACCCGCGAATGTCATTTAATACTTCACAGCACGCTTCCTGCGCTTTTTATCATAACAGGAAAAGTAATGGATTCAAAAATGAAGTAGCATGTGAATATGAATTGATTCCACTAAGAAAGCAAATGACTGCTATTACAGTAGCTTGCGTCAATGTTATTGAGACAGTTTACAAATAAATTTTTGTTTTTCTAGTGCGATAGCATTTAGGCCACAAATACTCGTTGATTTGTTTGAATCATACCCCGTTTTATATCCACCCGCTGTGTAACAGATTAGAACCACCTAATGTTTTGTCTCACGATTTGAGACAATGCATGCTTAGGTGATAAACATCAAGTGTGTCGTGTAGTTACACCATCTGATCATCTTTCACTTCAGTCTTTTTCCATTACCTGCAAGCGCCCCCCTTTTTGCGCCCTCTTCGCCGAAGTGACAGCGCACCTGAACTATTCTCCGCTTCCACACAGATGAATTTCCACTTTATGGGGAAAAGAACAATCAACAGAACACACATATGCTTTAACACTCGCATTTTAGTTTGTTTTTGTGGACTTCTTTATTTGATTAGTTTTTTCTTCTCTTGTTTGTTGATACTGTACATTTCATACTCATATTCCTTTCCTTTTCACAGTTTTTGTTTGTGTATAGTTTTATATGATACTCCACTTTGTATCTTGTATATTATCCCAGATTTTTAGATTTGTATTTTTGTAGCCTTTTCCATCTCTCTGCCTTCGCCATTATTTGCTAGACGGTTAAGGATCGTCTTCCGATGTCTCTTCCACTTCATGTCCGCCACACTGTTTAAATAACCAAAAGGTTATAGTCGCAGGGGCATGAAGTGGTGTTCTGTTCTGTGTCGTATAGTTGCAAAAGTGGCCGTCTCCATTTTTTCACAAATGCGTTTTTTCAAATATTTTAAGTTTATACGATCTCTTCTACCACTTGGCAACCCTAGAATGTTTAAAACCTGGCCCTATCCATGTTTAAAATGAGCCCGAAAATCAAGGTGTGCTGCAGAACTGGCCACCTCCACTAATGGGCGCGGATTCAAAACCGGCCATCTACAAATCAGCCAGGCAGCGCAGCGTAATTTCACAACATTTTGCAAAGAGCGGGCTTAACAGCTGTATGAAGGCACTACGATAAGTTCTAATTTGGTTTTTCTGATTACACTTTTGAGCAAGATGTAGAAAAATGTTGAAGATCTTCCTCATCAGGTAGAACAGCGTAAAAGATATCCGTCTGAGTGGAAGCGAGAGGTGGCAAAACAGCAACGGTAGGTTCTATTCATAATAATTCATTTAATTATGTATGAAAGTGGATGTGGCAGATGACTGTAAGACGTTAGGGGGATAAAGACCACGGAAATGTGTGTGGTGCCTTCAGAAAAGAAAGGAGGAAACCTAAGATCAGCGGCATTTGAGTCAAAAAGAACGCCGAAAAATCTTTTCCTAGCCAAAAATCCTTGCCCAGTTGACAAATTATAGCAGATAGCTGTACCTATATAACACCACCATCTACACGTCTCATCGAAATCCTTACCCAGTTGGCGAATTATAGTAGATAGCTGTACCTATATAACACTACCATCTACACGTCTCATCGAAATCCTTGTCCAGTTGACAAATTATAGTAGATAGTTGTACCTATATAACACCACCATCTACACGTTTAATCGAAATCCTTGCCCAGTTGACAAATTATAGTAGATAGCTGTACCTATATAACAAAACCATCTACACGTCTCATCGAAAGATCCCTTGACCAACAATAAAGAATTCATATACACTTGATGGGATAAAAATTTCCAAAGGCTTCCAATGAAATTTCAACAGCTTTGTTTCGCAGGCTGCAGAATACTAACTTCATAGGTGTTACGGTCCTCAGATGTATGGCTGATGGGTGTGGAGGCCGAAACAAAAACACCAGACTGATGATTATACTCCTATGTTATTGGCTAAGCTACGCCCAGGCACCCGAAGAAGATAGAGTTCCGAATCCAGAACATTCTTTTATTCCCCCGGACCGCATGCTTGCACGAATTGAAAAGAAAATAAATAATAATAATAATAAAACGAATCCGTCGTTGAAGAAAAAATTATTTCCGA
Organism: Araneus ventricosus; assembly: GCA_013235015.1. Taxonomy (NCBI): domain Eukaryota; kingdom Metazoa; phylum Arthropoda; class Arachnida; order Araneae; family Araneidae; genus Araneus; species Araneus ventricosus. Next base: position 12,057 of record BGPR01022390.1, on the reverse strand, counting down.
AAGTGGGGCTGTTTTCAAGCTAGAGAAAGATTATCTCGATTATGATTGGAAGAAAATCAGCAGCATTTTCATAAAACAAACTGCAAGATGACATTTCAAATTCGTCCCGACAAAGAGTTTTTTTATAGAGTCCTTTCATAGATATGAGGCAGGTGAGAGAACATCAGTTGTGAAGAGAAGAAAAAATATCAGAACCTGTAAACTTAGAGTTGTGACTACAGACTTAATCGTGAACCCTTAAAACTTCATTACTTACGATTATTACTGACGATGCATTTTGGACCGAATTGGGAGAGTGTCGACAAATAGGTTTTCTGCAAAATCATTTTACAATCAGAAGCTCAAGGACAAGAAGAGTGGGAAGAAAATCGCCAGGAAGACACAGACAATATTTAGTGCGACCTTGGAGAAAATGTGGCCATGAGAATCTGAATTTTTTTACTATTGAATCTATTTTTCAATTCCTACTATTAGTTCACACTCTCCCTATATATATTTATTTACGTATCTTGTTCAAATTTTCAATCGTTAATAAAAAAACTTTTTATTCATCCACTCAAGTTCAAATACATTTTTTACACTTGTAGTGGATGACACTTGATGTTAATACAGTTTTTTCAAATATTAATTCATTAATTAAATTTAATTAATTAATTTTAGTTTTATATGGGAGAAAAAGATTTCTAAAAGAAAATTGTTCTTTGTTGACCTAAGTAGGAATTGACTTAAAAAAAATTATATTACTTGTTTATGGTAAAAATATATACCTCTTTTTTCAATAACATTTTGCGAAAATTATCATATCTCGTGTTTTCTATATAATTTGGCGTATTTGTTTAGATTTCAGATTGCTGCAAAACTGGTCATATCCAAACGAGCTGCAAAACTGGGCCATTTCCAAAGCAAAACTTTAAATAACTATCTCCCTTCTTCATGCCTAATTACCATAAATTGCAAACTGATTCACACTGCCCAAATGCCCGAATGGCAAGCAGTCTTTTTTTAAATCTCACTTTGGCTAGATGCGACAGAAAACCCACTTTTCTGAAGAATTATTTGTCAACTGTAGCTGATGCCGCCGATGTAAAGACTGACTCCACGGCGGCATAGGGCAATATAATCAAACGCAGGATATATGACCATAAGATAGTATTAAATACTTACATTATATCCCACAGCCGCAGCAACTCCAGCCTCTCACTCCATTGCCCGGCTACCAACTAGTGGTGCCTGTACCGGTTTAATACACACTCAAATAATTAAAATTTAGCCGCTTAAGGACATATCCCGAGTTAACTCGTCTTAAATACCGTAGGTTACAAAATAACTCTGTCCTTAAGCGGTTAATAACTAAACAGAAATGATAACTCAATTTCAATCAATCGAAATGACAAATGAACTGACTATTTAATTTTTTTAATTTCAGAGTACACGTATGAAACAGTTTGTTAAAAAGGAGTGATCGATAAAGAAACAAAGATATTATCCATCCATCTTCCCACTGCCCCCCCCCAGGAATGGCGCTAGAGTTTGCCCGACGGGGGGCCCGATTTGCCCGACAGGGGGGGGCACGATCTCTCCGCCTGGGGGACGAGTGTAATGAAATTGGTCTCAAATTTTCGCCAGATTATTATTTATCAACAACAGTTCAATACCCTGTACAAAAATTTTTCCCGACGGGATACAAAAGTTTTCCCCGACGGGGGGGCACAGCATCGCCGACAGGGGGGCCTGGCCCCCGGTCCCCCCTCTGGCGCCACCCCTGTGCCCCCCTTCACATAGTTTTGATTATTTACTCAAAATAAATTAAAAAAAAGAATGACCTTCAATATTTTTATTTAATAACATGTAAACTAAATACCAATCTGCAAATGTTAGAATCCAGCGAATAAATTGTCTTGTGGTATTAAGTACATAAAAATTTAACCAACTGGTAGTTGGTCCCTGCGACGATTGGGCTCCACTACAGAGGACAGAGCGATATGATCGAATAGAAGACATATGGCGTTTAGATGCTGCTGCATTTATATTATTCGATACCAAGCACGAAAAATTAAGATTCAAAAATTAATAATTAAATTGAATGACAATTTATTCTTTTCATTTCAGAGCATATAAATAAAAGCGGCGAGTTAAAAGGACTAAGCGGACTGATCGAGAAAGATTAGTCCCTTTAATTCGTCCCTAAAACTCAGATTTTTCCCGTCAATTTTCCAGTCACCCTTTTTTTATAGTTTTTTTCCATTTACCAAAATGAAATAAAAATAAATTTAATCAAATCAGTTCTTAAAAACGCACCTTTATTAGTGTCTTAAAAAGTAGATTTTTTTAAAAAATATCAATCCTCAGTCTGCAAATTTTAGATGTCAACGAGTTTTAACTGTCGAGTGCTTTTAAGTCCAAAGAAATTTAGCCAACTGGTAGTTGGTCCCGCCCACGTAAAGATTGCCTCCACTACAGAGGACAAAGCGATATGATCGAATCGAGGACATATGGCAGTGAGATGCTGCTGCCCTTCAATATCATTCTATCCCAAGTACAAGAAATAGAATATTTAAAAATTAATAATAAAAATGAATGACAATTTATTCCTTTCATTTCAGAGCATATAAATAAAAGCGGCGAGTTAAAAGGACTAATCGAAAGAGATTAGTCCCTTTAATTCGTCCCTAAAACTCAGATTTTCCCCGTCAATTTTCCAGTCACCCCTTTTTTTGTAGTTTTTTTCTATTTTCCGAAATAAAATAAAAATAAATTTAATCAAATCAGATTTAAAAACGCACTTTTATTAGTGTCTTAAAAAGTAGAATTAAAAAAAAATCTCAATCATCAGCCTGCAAATTTTAGATGTCAACGAGTTTTAACTGTCGAGTGTTTTTAAGCCCAAAGAAATTTAGCCAACTGGTAGTTGGTCCCGCCCACGTAAAGATTGCCTCCACTACAGAGGACAAAGCGATATGATCGAATCGAGGACATATGGTGGTGAGATACTGATGTCCTTGAATATTCGATCACCCACCGAAAAAAAATTAATCCTACACGTAATGGAATGGTTTTTCACACCATTTAAACCGAATGGCAAATTTCCACAAAGATAAGGTTTCCTTCTTCTTCGCTTATTGTATTTACGGAGTTTGATGGACGAGGGAGCTCCAGAGGAGCGCACGGGGGGGAGGCCCTTGGCAAGTGGCCAGGCCGGGAGAGCGAAGGAAATAATCAATTTGTATGGCGTTACCTACAGGACGTTCTGGGGACGGCCTCAAAAAGGACCCTCTCGTCTCTGCGTCCTTTGAAATCCGCTAATGAGTTTCGTCTGTTGGCACTTTTGGCTCTCCCTTTTTTTTGCTTTTTTATCATTCGCCAGACGCTGCACGCCGGTTAGAGGCATTTGATCTCTGATTGGTTAAGTTCGGGTTGATAAGACTGTTCATAACAGCTTGTCGGAAAGTGACAGTGAAATGGCACCTTCCTAAGTGGTTATGAATTGGCTGATTTGGAGATAGTCGGTCGCTTTTTCAAACAGGCTATAAAATAACAGTTTTGGGATTGGTGGGTGATTTTTCTGATTGCTGGAGATTTTTTGCTGAGATGAAATGATTTAAAAATGTTGGAGTGAATCTATTAACTCGTTGATACTGATTTTTGCTTGATCTTCGCTTATTTTTTAACTTTTCAATTCGATATTTTAAAAACTTAAAGAATTTCTATTAAATAAAAGCGTCCTTATTCCTTCGTTTTCCCTTCCTGATTGAAACCACATTACCATTAAAAATTCTCGGACAAAGAACATTTCGGTTTTTCTTGTAAGCAGAGTCTTCTTCAATTCTTTTTTTTGTTTTTTCTTATAAGTAAATAATGTAAAAAAAGAAATCAACCAACTCTTTTCTCAACAACAATTAATTTATCATTTTTTCTGAAAAAAATATTGTATATGCTTCTTTACCAAGTTTAACAGAAAAAGTAATAAAAATCATCAGCGCAAGCATTAGACACATGATTACAAGGAAACCTCTATGTTTCTATCCGATATTCTATTCTATATCTGTTTTGATGCAACTATACCGAGGAAAAATATGCATTTTACGCAATGCAATCTTGCAATTTTTAAAATTATTTTCTATTTATATTTTTAAAATTAAAAATCTGCATATATGCAAACCGTTACTGCATTCATTTACAGTAATTGCAATTAATTCTCAAGAGTTCTTCACTTGAAACTGACCCTATTTTCCACTATCAATCCTGTTTATATTTTTATTTTATAACAGAGTAATGTGGAGGAATACTTTTAATTACAAACCAAGATTCTTGAACACTCAAATTTCAGCACTAAATGCTATTAATACGAAATAATAAGAAGCTGTTTACAAAACTGGTAATTAATTTTACGCAATGCAGTTTTACCGGAACTATTTACATTATATTAATTATTATTGGATAAAGAGTAGCGTAAATGAAACTACTTAGAAATAAATGTAAGAAAATTTAAAGCATTTACTATGACATCATTCGATGTACCGTTTTTAATCATCATAGCTTACGTTTTTTTGACACCTCATCTTTAAATATTCGTGACTTGGTTGGAGAGCATCTCATCCAAATATTTTTAACTTCTTGAAATCTGTTGGTTTTACTCATTTTATTTAATTTTGCACGAGTTTTTCACTTTCTTTCACATAGACCATTCGTTCCGTAACAACGTTTTTTTTCGTTTTAGCAGACTTGTTTTGTCTCTATCACAGCTTAGATTTTAACTTCTACTTGTGACTCTCACTATACGTTTGGAGCAGCATGGTCAGGTCTGGTTTTAACCAAAAAACTCCAACTAATCGATCAGGACATGATTCAACACATTTTGATAAAATATAATGTGTATTGATGTTGACACTGGCATCTGCTTCAGAATATTATTAAGGTTTCAGGCACATCAATAGTACCAAACCTCAACATCTTCTTCTTCCTTACAATAGAATTATGGACGTTCTTCTGTCCCGTTTCAGAACCATATCATATCCTACAAAAGCTAAATTTTTCAAGTTCAACCTAACTTCGTCTCCCCTCTGTAGTACGTGCAATTAAGAAGAAAATATTGAACACATTTTATTTCAGTGCATAAAATATGAGAATCATAGAGATAATTTAAGACATAATATTGGTTGCATTCCTCTCTTCTTCTCATGGTTGTTTGATCTTCATGATGATGCAAATAAGAAAATTTGTACTATCATGTTTTTCTCGCGTCACATTCAACGTTATTTCTTTTACTTTTTGCTCCTTTTCAACTGTGTTTGTCTTCCGAAAGTTTTTTCTAAAAGAAATTTAGCACGCTTGAGGTTTATTGATGTTTTCGATATTTTCCTTCCTGTCATCAATCAATCAGTCAATCAATTCAAAGCAGAGTTTCTACTCTTAATTTCTCCAGATAATTAGAGACAAAGCAACTTTTAGCTAGCAAACGCTTCAAAGTTTCCACTTCTACTTCATAATTTAAATTGCATTGATTAGTTTTTTCAGAGAAAATTATTTGATGTTATTTTCTCGTAAGCAAATGTATTTTTAACAGCAGCACCTACTAAAAGCTGACTTTACCAGCATTAAACTTGGTTTGAAAAAATTCGGAAAATAAACGGTTTTTGAAAATGGACTTGTCTTGGAGTACTTAAAAGTAGTTTTTTAAATATTAATTCTTTTGCACTTTTAAGTCTCTAATTTATAATTTATTCATTTAATCTCGAAATCAGTTTTTATAAAATTCAGTTATACGTTTATCAAGTGACCACGGCTTCACGTGAATTGACATTCTAAATTTTCTTTTGTGACTTTTTAAGCATTTTTTGATGCACCCTTCAGAAATGCATCCTACTGCCATCTTTTTCTCACTTTGGTTTGGGAGGAAATAAAATCAATATTTTACTTATGGTTGTTTCGGCTTAAACTATACACATCGATAGAATTCTAAAGTATGCAGAAGTCTGATCAATTAAATTGATTGGATAGTCTGGACTGTTTCCCCTCCCCATTCCTGGTACTATAGGTTGATCGACCGATTAACTTGATTAGCCATTTTGAAGCTACTTTTAGGACTATTTGGGGATTGATGACATAATTTTGAAGCATGGACAGATCATGAGCATGCGCCTGAACCGTCACCCCCTCTTGAAGCTTTCTCATCACACCTTTAAAATGGACGAATTTAACATGCTCCAAGCTAGCTATTGTGAGTCTTAAATCTGTGACCTGATGATACTAAAGCCATGTCTATCACTAAGCCACCATGTCCCTTAGTACATTTAGGGAGCAAGATAAGCATTTAGGGAGACTTTCAGTTTAACAGGCATAGAAGACAGTATATAGAATTTTCTTACGCTGCCAGTGGCCATATTGAATGACTTACATATCAGTGTGACTTCAGGTTTAATACAAAGTCAAACAGATCTCACCACTCATTTTCTTGCTCGCATCGATTTCATCATAGATATTTAGTACATTAAGGAAAGCATTTAGGGAGATTTTCGGTTTAACAGACATAGAAGACAATATACAGGATTTTCTTATGTTGCCAGTGACTATGTTAAATGCTTTCATATTAGTTTGACTTCGGGTTTAGTAAAACGTCAAATCCATCCGACCGCTCATTTTCATGCTCGTCTCAATTTTACCATAGAGAACATAATGGCAAATGTTTCGTTCTTTCTTGGTTAATCGGATATTTAAAGATTCATGAGGTTGGTCTAGTTTTGTCATCTAGTTTGTCATTTGTGTCAGGAAGAAAACTTCAATTTTAACGCTGTATAGTTTCCTGATGTGCTTTATGAAATATAAGTTGTTTATTGAACAATGTTTATTTGGCCTTTATTAACTTCCAAATTTCACTGTATGTCATACAGTTCATCAAGTTTCTGTGTGGAAAACAAAAGTGTTCAGAATATCCACTTACACTGTTAGAAAAAAAAATATTTCAACTAATGCTCTCCGTTTGACACAAATAACTCAAATAAGCAAAAGGCCATTAAACATCGATTCGTTTCTTTTCAGTCGGAAACTGAGCTACGTAATTATTGGAAACTAATTAGGAAAACTTTGCTGTGAAAGAAGAACATAAAATGATCCTTCTATCAATAAATTTAAATGAAGATTCCGTAACAGGTATGCCAGAAGTATAGTTTGTTGAATAATGGAGAAAAAAAGGATAAAAAGTCCACGTGAAAAAAATAATACTCTTTTAAGAATCACAACTGTTGCCATTTATTGAGCTAAATCTTGGATCATTCCTTTTTCGGATCAATGCCAAAGTCTGTCTGCATTAGCAACTGTAACTTTGCCTGAAGGAAACAAATAAACCATTTTGAGATGCGACAGTTATCTGGCTGGCACAAGTCACAAAGTATAACATTTGAGAGCGAATATAAATGCAGTGGTTAGATGCCAAGTATTTAAGTAGGTACTGTAGAGCGTCGATAATTCGACTTTAATAGATGTATTTACGTCTGGATTGTCATTTTATTTTGTATTTTGACATCATAGTGAGGATATTAGTTATTTTGTAAATTCACTAAAAACATCAATAGCGTTTGCAGTTATATGTTATGGTAATGAAAAAGAACAGATTTTTTTTATTTTGTTTCAAACAACCATCCACACCGATGGACATGATGTCAATTTCTGATGTAATGCTTTGTCAGTGACATGTATGGATATATTGATTTACATTAAATGATATTTTTGTACTTTTACTTCGTGAAAATTCTTCGACTAAAGACAAATGTGTATATTTACTATTGTGAATTTGCTTATTTTTCCAATATACTTCAATTTTTTGAAGGCACATTTTTACTGTGATGGTTGTCGTAATTGCTTTATTATTACACTTTTTGGCGATTCAGAGGATTAGTTAAGCAAATAAAATGTTTTCGATACCCGTAATAAATGTAATTTTGTTTCATCGATATGTATAAATTCAGCAAAACATAGATAATCAGTCAAAATATTAAGGCAAGAAAATAAATGATAATTAAAAAAAGACACAAAATTTGTTATTTTTATCAAACACTGTAAACTTGGATTATTGTACTCAGTTGGCAGTCAAATGGTTGATGACTGCTTGCATTGAAAGATTATTGCATCACAAGTAATTTGCTATTAAATAAGAATAAGTAGATCGTAGACTTGACCATCGGAATTAATTAACTGAATCTAATCTATTGTATTTCTTTATGAAATTGAAGCAGATTTTTTAAATATAATAATAATAATAATAATTATTATTAAAATATTAATAATTATTATTGTTAAATTAATGATAATAATAAATTAATAATAACAATAATTATTAATATAATTCATTTATTCTTAATATTAATAAATTATTTTTATTAATAATAATTATTATTAATTTAATATAATTAAAACCATTTCTCTCATAAGGCGCAATATTCCACGAAATTTGTCTTAACCTGGTAACCTTGGCGAAAACATTCGTTAAAATAATGATGCTTCAATACACTCTTTTTCACAAAAAAACCCTCTTTTTTTTCCCTTAAAAAATGTGCATTTTCGGCCTTAAAAAATGATGGGAACAGGATGGGATGTTAATAATATGTAAGCACTCAAGATCAATGGTGGGGATTGGGTGGAAAAAGTGAGGGGCAAAAAATGCACAGACATCTAACAGATCCGGGAGTATAGGGGGTAGATAATAAAATTTAAAAAGATTCGTTAATATAAGAAGCAATTTTTCCCCTAAAAAAAGTAAGGGAGGGGGGCGACGCTCCCCCTCGCCCCTCCCGACTCGCCCACTGCTCGAGATGAAAAGAAAAAAGTTTTTGACTTTTTAGAAGATAATTTTTTTTACCATTACTTAACTATAAAATCACATTTTCCTTTTTCATATATGTTGCTTAGTGTTATTTTATTTATTTTACCTCGCCGGTTTCATCTGCCGACCGAAAATGGTGCACGGTGCAAGAAAGCAGGTAGTGAAGATTCACAAAACATAAAAAACATACATGTCATAATACATATAAAACATAACTTGTCAAAAATCATATAAAGTATACAACTTACATGTCAGATAACTTAGCAAAATATACCAATGAGCATATATGAGAATTTCAAAAATATACATGAAAATGTATGGCATAACAAAAACATTCAAAACAGTTGGGAAATACCATTCACAAACTAAACTAAATAAATCTAAAACTAACGAAAATAAAAGCTAATAAAACAAAGTAACTTAAGACGAACTAAAATTATACTTGAATTAACTATAAATTTAAAAATAAGATGAATAATATTGTGCGCAAAATATTATTTATAAACGAGTTATGTCGTAGAAATAAATTTTTAGTGATCGACAAAATAAAATGATGTAAGAAAAGCAGTAATTGTGTGTGATATTTTTTATAAGTTATTTTGCGCGAAATGCGAAAAGATTTGAATAAAATTATGAAAAAAGATTATGACAATATTTTCTTCGATCTTCAAATGACTATCCAAAATGATACATACCTGGATGGTCGCAGACAATATCTACCGAAAGAGTACAAAAAATTACATGCATCCACTCCCAAAGTTATATGAATACTGCGAAATCTGGCAAGATGCTGCATTTTAGAACAAATATTCTGATGGACTTTTCTAGATAAAACACTACATTCTTCTTCTATAAATTTATGAGTTTTAAATAGAATACATTTTTTAACAATTTATTAAATTCCTTTTTGTCCGTCAGTGCATCAAACCAATTCACAAAATTATTCGGGGTGGAGGGGTAATGAGAATTAATCGAAAACGATTTTTAATCGAAATCAATGAAAACAAAATCAAATTTATTTGAAATAATTAAATCTTTTATTTCGAATGAAATGTTACTTGCCACGAAAGGCTGCCACAACTTTTGAACTAAAGGTTTTTTTCGATATCTTCCACCTCTTAGAAGTTTTGCTGTTCTTATTTGGTCCAAGATACTTAGAAATTAACTGCTCTTGTATAGAGATTGCAAGCATTTTACTAACCTTAAGTTAGACACATTGAGACTAAACTAGCCAAGTGTTACATACCACGAAAAGCTGCCATGTGGAAATTACTTTACTATGTTTGTAACTAAACTTTACTTACTGTATGTTAAAAAAACTTACTTTACTGTATGTTTGTAGACTAAACTAGCCAAGTGTTACATATCACGATGGGTTACTTACCATGAAAGGCTGCCATGTGGAAATTACTTTACTATGTTTGTAACAAAACTTTACTTACTGTATGTTAAAAAAAATTACTTTACTGTATGTTTGTAGACTAAACTAGCCAAGTGTTACATATCACGATGGGTTACTTACCACGAAAGGCTGCCATGTGGAAATTACTTTACTATGTTTGTAACTAAACTTTACTTACTGTATGTTAAAAAAACTTACTTTACTGTATGTTTGTAGACTAAACTAGCCAAGTGTTACATATCACGATGGGTTACTTACCATGAAAGGCTGCCATGTGGAAATTACTTTACTATGTTTGTAACAAAACTTTACTTACTGTATGTTAAAAAAACTTTCTTTACTTACTGTATGTTGAAAAACTTTATTTACTGTATGTTTGTAGACTAAACTAGCCAAGTGTTACATACCATGATGGATTACATGCCACGATGGGTTACATACCACGAAAGACTGCCATGTGGAAATTACTTTACTATGTTTGTAACTAAACTTTACTTACTGTATGCTAAAAAAACTTACTTTACTGTATGTTTGCAGACTAAACTAGCCGTTACATACCACGATGGGTTACGTACCACGAAAGGTACCATGTGGAAATTACTTTACTATGTTTGTGTTATTAAAAACAACTTTTTGAGTTGTACTTTCTGAATATGTAATAATATTTATAGTCATGCTCTTAGCTATTAGATAAGGGAACCTCGACAATAATTTATGAATACCCAGTATTTTAATCAGACATTTCACACATTTCTTGATAATTCTCATTTTAGAAATCGAATTCTATTATATATTATTTTGAATAAATGAAGAAAAATCTTTTTATAGTATTTTTTTGCAATGAAATAACATAAAATATTCGAAATAAGTTACTTCTTTCGGAACTGAAAGCATTTACCGAAGAGAAAAAGAATTGCGAAACACTTTTTACAAACAGACAAGATTGTTTTGTTTTCAGCCATTGTTTTACATTTTAAGTAGAAAAAGTACTTCATGCCCCTGCTGCATTTGGAACCGTTCAGATTCCTGATCAGTTGAAAGAGTGATGAATAATACAACAAAATAATGCCGTATAAGCAAATTTTTAAGAAATATAAAGTACGTTAAAACGTTTCACATATAAATTTGACTAATGCACAGAAGCAATAAATTTTTAATTCTAATTAAAAAAACCCGTCCGTATAAGATAGCAATAACTCATACTCATTCAATATTAAGTCAGAATTCTCAGTTGTTTTAATTTATAAAATATTTATATTCTATAAAAATGGTATGGTTGCATAGGAAAATAAGAAGATCCTAATCTAATTAATTCTATAATCTAAACCGAGAATCATTATTTTATTTTTTTCCTCCATTTGCGTCATGATTAAATATTCTATTCTATAAGTATAATGACTAGTGTTTTTTGTGGAAGTAGATATAGCCTTGGAATTCTTACAAAGAACGGTTTAACGAAAAAAAGCCCTAATTTTGAAATTCAGAAAAGGGAAAGATCATCAAAGCATTTCTTTTAAAACTACGTCTTTTGAAAGAAACGTCATATCTTCATCTATAGAATTTTTTCAAATCTTTGCACATTTGTATGATGCATTCCGTTAGAATGTTTTGATATTTTACAGTCAGTGCTTCTCTAAGAAACATTATTTCTAACCACTCAAAAAAGCCATTTTAGAAAGAAAGAAATGAATACTGTAGATGATAAAAAGAACGTTTTTTTAAAGAAAAAATAACTAAAAAAAATATAAAAAGAATATTGCATCATCAGATCGAATATCTACTTCCATCAGTTTCTCCCAAAATCGTTTGGCGCTTGAGACATTAAAAGAAAAACTGTATC
>BGPR01022389.1:0-16828 GCA_013235015.1 Araneus ventricosus | reverse complement strand
AAATGTTGTTCCTTCCTGCTAAAGACCGCAGTTTTATTTGCTCTACTTTCGTATTCAATTAAGAATCTCAGCTCTCACGCTACAGCTTAATTTCTACTACAACTGTTTGCTTTGTTTTCGTAAAACATGTGTGTAAAAACATTGAAGAATCAACGAAAAAAAAATAACGTCAATCAATCGAAAATAGTGAAATATGACCCACTTTATTACAATAACGTTTTATTGGTAAACTAAAGGCTGATGTCAAATTGACTCGTCTTCGTTCACATAAGAAACATTCTTTCAACCGACAACAGAACACAGATATGTTGCTTAATAGATAACGCCTAGAACACACTGTTCAAAATGTAGTACTTCAAAACTTTTTCTTGTTTAATGCACCTGTTGTGATTTAAATATTCAAAAGGACAATTTCGGCAATGCGTTGCAATGTTAAGCAATTAAACTCATACCTAAGCAAATTTGTACTTAATTTACCAATAATCAACCTAAAGCATACGCGACCCTAATAAGTGAAGGAATTTGTATATAACACACACAAAAACAGAAAAATTACAAATATACGAAAAAAGAATAAAAGAAAAAAATAACCGACATGAAAAGTGTAAAAAATGGAAAAAAGCTTATTTCCGTTTCGTTTGTATTCTGCGTCAACAAGAAAAAGAAGTACAAGAATAATCACACGTAACGAAAACACGGGAATAAAGGAAGGAAGAATTATTTTTATAATTTCTTTGCTTTTTCATTCTCGTATTTCGTTCTGTGCGTTTATTCTTATATAACAAATAACCAATTCTCCAATTATAAAACTATATCAAATGAGTTATTTTTCGAACAATAGAATATCTAACCTTATTATCTGCAAACAAAATAAAAACTGAAGTAAAACTCTCGTGCTATAGTAGCTGAAAGACAAAATAATAGTATTATTCGTTTCGTAATGAAACTTTCAGAATAATAATTGCAATAATAACTTTAAATATGTCGCTAATACATGTTTGCAAATGCTTTTTTGTTTCAGAGAATATGGAATTTTTTTGTAAAATTCCTTTCGCACAAAGATATTATTTTATTTATCCAACATGATATATATCGCTCAATTCAATAATGAAACTAAAAAATGAATAATATGTTCTTTATACATTTGAATAATATAGTATAATTGTTGTAAACCCTCTACAAATCTCGGAAAAGTAAACATTTCGAAACTTTATTTCGTTCTTTGATATATAATATATATTTACTTATTGGTTTCTGCATTCCCCCACACTCGCATATTTTCCTCATATGATTATTTATAATATATTTAATGTTAATACTAACTCGGAAAATACGTAAAAATTCGGCTAAATCCGCAGGATGAAAATAAGACTTTCTCGTACCAGAGATATCGAACACCCCATTTTTGTGGATAAACAAAAACTCGTGGAAAGTCGAATTAAGAAGGTGAAAAAGCAAAGCCAGCTGAAAATAAATAAAAATCCACAAAGTTTTGGGGATGGAAATAATATGTAGAATAAAAATAATCTCAATCCAGAAAGTTACGAAAATGGTGGTAAGAAGCAGTATAAAAGTATAACCTTAATCCATCCCACATTAGCAAAAATCTTTCTATTGTATGGTAAGAGAATGCAGCCCTTCTTCCGTTAATTTTGTTATTTTAATGAAAGGAGATGTTTTTTACCCGCTACGAATTTCAAAAACACGAAACTTGGAAAAAAGCATATATCATTTTCTAGCCCTAATTTACTTTACTTTTGAGTACAAGTTAATGCTACAAGATGCTGAAACAGGACGTAAAAGTATTTTGCTGTCTTCTTTCTTAAGTTTTCAAAATTTAGACTGTGTTAAGATTTTCTGGAAGTGCAATAATGCTTAACAAATGTTACCATAGTTTGTTGCGCACGTGAGGCGGGCGGTAAAGTTTGATAACAGAATGCATAATCAAATTATATTTTTTTCTTAATTTCTTTGAGAAACTTAAAAACATATAAGATAACGTCATACTTAACATTTTAAAACAAATGAAAAATTCCACCAATATTTTCCTTTAAAAACTGGGTAGTGAACAGCAGATTTTCTATATTTATACAAAGAAAATTATTCATTTTAAAATAATTTTCATGTTACGCAATGCCTAAAGGATACTGAGTTAGGTATAATTTTTTTGACTAAATATATTTGTTACAGATAATATGTTTCGCAAAAGCTGTTGATCTATTTAAATATTCTTTATAAATCTTTTCATTGAAAATTAATGAATATTAATAAGTTTAATTAAAGGAATCTAATATTTTAATTAAAACCCTTGCAATGCATACAATGAAAGTAGAGGAATCTAAATGAAATAAAGTTATATTTAGTGGTTAAAGTAATTCCTTGTGGTAATAAATACAAAATAACTTCTTTAAAACTTAATCTCTTGAGGAATGTCGAAGGTATATATTATTTTATCTTAAAAATTCTGCATTGTTTAACTGCTGATAATTAATTCATCATGGCGGTTTTTAATAAATAAATTCCACACTAGAATCGTTAATTTGAAATTTTGTAGGGTAAGCGTATTTTAAAACCACCACAAGCGAAAGATTTTATTCGAAATTAGATTCACATTAATTCAGGCATGATAAAATTAGCCGGCACGTTATTGTAAACACAGGAACTATGTCATGCTTTGTGGTAATCTTATTAATGTAATTTGTTTTATGAAATCTCTAGTTCTCGTGCCAATATGACTTGAATTAGTTGAATAAAGAATGTGTATATTTAAACTATTTTTCCGCAGCAAGAATGTTTATTTTTTATTCACTTGCACAAGCGACAGAAATGTAAATAAGAAGAAATATTTAGGGAGTTATGCTCCAGAAACACATGGCATGTCTTAGCTTAAATCATGAATTCCTAGACGCTACCATTCTCAGTTCTTATAAATTTTATAAAACACTAGCAGTACGCGCACGGCGTTGTTCGTGGAATCAGGACTTCAATTAAATGGGGGGAAAATGCCCACAATGACTCGAAAAAGTTTTGAAAACAAAAGATGCACATTATTGATGTTCCCGCTTATTTTTCTTTGCGATAATGACATTTATCAAAACAGAAATGTATACACTATTGGGATGACGATGACGCGAATGTAATGACGTCACCTGAAGGAATCGGATTGTAGAAATGCATGCTGGAAATGAAAGTATATGACGTCACCTGCTGAGAGGAAGGTCAAGCACTAGCACATGAAATTGCAACAATGCACTCCGGAGAAACTCTCGCTGTTAAATCTCACTAGTAAGAAAAAAACTGTTTCAACTGATCAGGAAAAAATTAATTAAAAAAACGAAAAAAGATATTTTAACCGTTCTCGTTCTAGAAGACAGAAACGTTCCAGTTATAAGCTGAAAAAAATGAAAATAATAGAGATGTTATAACCTGAGATGCGAGAATTTGAAGAAATCCTTATTAAAAGTTACCATAAAAGTGGCTATTTCCAAAAATTTCTCAAAATTCAGTAAATTTTGTTAGAAATTCGAAACTAACTTCATTAGAACTGAAATCGTGTGTTCTTTCCGATGGTTTATCTATTTTTTTCGTAACTTATTCAAAACGATTCTATTGAGAAATTAGTGCGAAAAATCAGCCAAAGCAGCACAAAACATTAAATAAAAAATTTTCTAGATTAAATTTTAAAATTCCGTTTTCGAGGTGCATTGATTCACCATTAAGGCTACCTGTGTACCAAATTTCAAGACTGTTAGTGCGATAGATTCGTCTGACATCGCACACACGCACACACACACAAACATTGCCTTTTATAAATATAGATTCATTGTTATAATGGAAATATTTAAAATTGATTGTTTTTCGTAATCGTCTTATAAGAACGAGAAGATTTGAACTTCGGAATTCCATCAAGAATAATATCTGTAGGTTACACTTATCAGTAGATCTAAATCTATTTTATTATTGTATTTAAAATAATTAAATATATAAATATTGTAATAATTAAATATTATGTTAAAATTGTAAGTATTAAAATGCATTTAACATTGTA
The DNA here is from genome assembly GCA_013235015.1 of Araneus ventricosus. Lineage (NCBI taxonomy): Eukaryota > Metazoa > Arthropoda > Arachnida > Araneae > Araneidae > Araneus > Araneus ventricosus. The sequence goes on along the minus strand of BGPR01022389.1, from coordinate 12,780 downwards.
AATATTAAAATATTTAATTATTATATTTAAAATAATTTGCACTGAAGATTTCTAAGAAACACTGGAAATTCAGAGGAATTTTTCGAAATTAATATTATAAAGTACTGTGGAACGAAAAGGAAATTTGCGCAATTTTATTTCACAAGATTTTATTTCAATTTATTAATTTCATTTTAACACCCATTTTTGAAAGGGAATTTTATTTTTTTTCCTGCATAGCTTTCTGCAGTACAGCCAATATATCAATGTACAAATAGTATTGTTTTTTGCACAATTGTGTAAAACTTCACATTTCCGGATTTTAAAACTCATATTTCAACAATTGTAAATGAAATTAGAAAACAAGAATCTACAATCTCTGGAGGCATAATCGTTAAAAAATAATCTGTCATTTTTACAAGGTGATATTTTTATGAAAACTTTTCTTTTTATTAGTGGTTCGTTAAATGACTATTATTTAGACAGGTGAACTACCACCATGAAAGGAAATCTACAATTAAGGCAAAATTTAAATTGATGCGTATAAACAAAAATTAATTCAAGCTGTCTGAAATTATATGTTAAAGAAAAGAAGAAGTATAGAAGAAAACGAGTATATATTCAAATATTTTAATCGAATTTCTTGCACTGTAGAAATTTATTTTCCATTTTTATAAAAAAATAATTAGAAATACATCTTAAAAATTAAATTAATAGTATCTATAGCAATATTTCTTAACTATTTAATCCCGAGGCGACTTTTTTCTACTATCCCCTTTGAAACCGGGACTTTTTGGGAGGAAACGACATGAATTGGACTCTCCCAACCTAGGGGAAGAGTCAATTCCCCACCATCCCACCCCCTATCGTAACATTCCCTTAAGGCGCACTGAACTGGGCTGTGGTTGGCAAGGATAATTGGACCGCCTACCGCAGTTATATCCGTAGCGATCTCATAACCTCCCATCCCCTCAAAAGAAGCCCATCGCATTAGACCGGCCCTTGTCGCAGTTAAAGGGAAATTTTTGGACCGCCCGGGACTGCGTCGCTCGTTATGAGAAGGTTAAAGTGTTTGTCTAAACTCCAAGTAGTGTTGCAAAGAGCAATATTGGAGTTTCGAAACTTCTTTCATCTCCCCATTTTAATAAAATTCTTTATGAATCCGAAACCGTTACAGTTGGTGCAACACTATTTTAAATTCAATCTCTTATTATCATTTATTAATGCTCCCAATCGCTTTTACAGTGGGAACCAAATTACTTTCAGCGAAAAGAATATAAAGAAAACATTCTGCATTAGAAAAGATATTGGAAAATTTTAACCCTCTTATACCAAGCGAGGCTGTCCCGGGCGCATATTTACAAACCCTACCCTGATAGAACTGAGGCAGGAAATCAGTCAATATCATTGGCTACGAGGAGCAGTGACGTCGTTTTCAGCTCTCGCACATAGCGTACGGCAATCATAACAAAACAAGAGTCGTCCTACTTTTCTTCTCCGTTTTCCCACAGTTGAGCACAAAAAACATTCTTCCGTGGGTTGTAATATTTTTAAAAATGATTTTTCTAAAAATATCATAAAAATAAAACATAAAGAACGACGTCATCGGCTCTCGGGGAAGCGAGCCAATCATATTGTCCGATTTCCTGCCTCAGTTCTATCAGGCTAGGGTTTGTAAATATGCGTCCCGGGCGGTATAAAAATTTCCTCTTAACAGCGACAAAGGCCGGTCTGAGGCGATTGGCTTCTTTTCGGGGTGGTGAGGTTCTGAGATTGCTCTGAAGATAAGCGGGGTAGAATAGTTCAATTATACTTGTCTACCACAGCCCATTTCCGTGCGCCTCAAGATAAGGTTATAGCAGAGTTTGGGGTAGTTTAGAAAATGAACACCCATGTTGGGAGAGTCCAATTCAGGTTTTCTTCCCAAAAATCCCTGTTTTAAAGGAGACAGAAGAAAAAAAGTAGTCTCGGGAATAAAAACGTTAATTTGCTGTAGCATATAAAATTGTGTATATAAAACTCTCAATATATATTTCCTTAAATTTATTTCTTGTTTTATAAGCTAGTAGTGAATATTTGTTGGGTTTGATTTCAGTTAACATAAAGCCCGTTTTACAAAAAGCATTAGATCAGAAAACACCGAGCATTTTACCTTTTTTAGATCAATACAGAGGTTCAAGGAACCGATATCTAAAACCATCCAACTCTGCTTCAAATAGAAAGAGGGCAAACAAGTTAACCAATTGATTTTTCAATTTTTCTCTTCGCGCAAAGTTTCTGAACTCCGAAAATAAGATTTTTTTTCGCTTCAGCTATCTGATTGCTGTTCCAATGCTCAACTGGTTACCCACCAAGTACACTCGAGTGATTTTTTCTTTTACTTATTTCTTACTGCTGTTTAGGTGTTGGTAAGACTCAAAAGTGTTTTTAATTCTTTATATCTGAAGTGTTCTGTGCTTGTTTTCAACTTGATATAGAGAATCTATCAGGGAGAAAAGAAACTGGCTTTGGTGAGAGCAATGAAATGTAGTTTAAGAAAAAGAAAATAGAATAAATGTTTCATTATCTCTGTCAAATAGAAAAAGAAAAAATGACAAGTTAAAGTGTGAAATGTATCAACGGATTGTTCCAATTTCATTATAAAATACACATTGTATCAATTTTTCTATTCAGACACGAAAAATTCTAACTTTTCGATGGTATCTGCATTTATAGTAATAATTCCAACATTCGATATAACATCTTTAATAGCTCGCCTGATTTCCTTCTGAATATTTTGAAATTTAGATATCTATTTCAAATGCATTTAACGTAGACATGAAGCAAATTATTGTTATTTAAGAGAGTTCTAAATATTTATTTGCGGAATTGTCATAATTTAAATGTTTGAATTTGAATTTGAGAGTACAAATATTTCTATTTTTTTATAATTTTCATTTTAAAATTTAGATTACGTACTATAGTTTCTCCAATATATATGCCAATTCAAAATGTATAAGCAATTTTCGCAATTTCTTGATGATCTTAAACTAATCGCTTTGAAAAGTTACCACTTTCGATGTACTTTCATATTTGCAAAAATTATGGATAGCATAATTATGTCATCATTGTTTATCACACGGTGAAAAATTTTCATTCATCTTGTATATTATGAAATACATGATTGATACAAATGCAAGGAATGTAGGGGTTCATCAGTGTCACCTAAATTCATGACACACTGAGTTTCAGTCGTTCAGAACATCCATATCACATGCATATTTGAATTCTTTCTCTTTCAAATTCATTATTTTAACCCTATGAGCTCTAATCCGCCTCAAATCTCCCTATTCGACAGAGGCCGGACGCGGGCGGTTTCAGGCGCCCGAGTGAATTTTATGGGAGAAAAGTGGTTGATTTGTATGTTAGCTATTGATCGCCCAAACTTGGGTGTTGTCATCCTGGAATTTCTGTAAAGAAAGGAAGGATTTCATTCTGTTTTCGTAAACGAAAATTTACTTCAGTTTTTGAGATACTGGAATTCTCATTAAAGCCGGGTTCAGAGAGTTAAATATGTTTTATAATAGGTATTCCACTTACAAAACAATCGCGCTACTTCACATTTGATTTGCAAAAAATTCAAGACAAAAATTCATTCGGAGATTCATTGTCAAATGACATTCACAATAGGAAATTCTTTCCTCAGCAGGACTCACCCTTAATTTTGTGACTAATAAATTCAGTGAATCAGTTCTAAAAATAACACTTTTATTGGAGTATTAAAAAATAGTTTTTTTAATGTAATTATTTTCCATTTTTAGTCTAGAATTTATAATTCATTTTTATAAATATTATTTCATCAATATAATTTTTTATGAAATTCACTGCCAAGTAGCGCCCTTTTCGCATGGGAATAAAATTTAAGTAAGGATTTCGATTAACTATTAATTACTTTCTGAAAATATTACAATAGTGTAATGTCATCGAGAAACACATCGGTAAGAATTCTCACTTAGGGAAATGAGTGAGAAATGATTTAAAAAGTCAATCCGTACAAAAGAGTCGATCCTTACAAAATAGTCAATCCTTACAAAAGAGTCGATCCTTACAAAATAGTCAATCCTTACAAAATAGTCAATCCTTACAAAAGAGTCAATCCTTACAAAAGAGTCAACCTTACAAGAGAATCAATCCTTACAAAAGTTATTCCTTAGCTAAAACACATAATGTAAAAAGCAACTAATTTATACAAAAGCAATAAAGGGCATATGTCTCTATGCAATCTTCTTCATTGAACCTCTTAAAATGATATTGAGTTGTGTATTTAAAAGAACAGGCATATTTCTATGAGGATTGAATTTTAATTTTAGTTTTAAAATTATTTTTATATAGTTGTCCTTCGTAATCAGATTCACTAATGCATTTCTAAAGAAGAAGAAATGTATTCGGGAAAAAGTGAAAATGCATAACAAAATTGTTTGATGAAAAAAGATACGTAAAAATTAAAACTGTGTTTCATTGTAATCAGACATACTGATGCAATCATAAGCGAAAAGAATTTTATTAGGAAAAAAGTAAAAAAAAAGTATAATGATTTTTCTCGTTTGAAGAAAACATATATAACAAAGTTTAAAAAAATATTATCATTTAATTCAATTCTACATTGCTTTTAGAAAATATGTATTTTTTCTCTTTCGAAAGTAGAAGTTCGAATTCGTCTGAATTGTCAGTCTAAATCCATACAAGTTAATTTTTTCGACACTCTAATACTTTTTAAAAATTTGCTTAGCATGATCCAAAATAATAATATTGGAGTACACTTACCTTAAAAGCCTAAGCTAAAAGCAGGGAAAAGTTACGAAAGACAATGCATCTGTTATTTTTTCATTACGTAAAACTTTTAGATGTTCCTCGGCTGTGTAAAAAGCTACAGCAAGAGCGCAAATTTAATTTTTACGATATCCCCTTGGGACTTAATTCCTTTCAGCTCCATCATTCAATCTTCATTTTATGGTAGAAACACCTTAGCGCTAGATGTTGCTCTTCTTCCTTTTTTTATGGAGGAGCATTCCGTACAATTATGCAGGTAAATAAAAAATTGTTCTGTGTAGAGCCTTTTAACTTTTAAACTTTTTAGATGTAATAAGACACTCCAGTCATTATTATAATTGCTTTTTTCTCTCTTTAGAGCTTTGCTAAATGAATTGTAATTTTTTTCGTTTTTATCTCCTCTTTTGATTAAGGTTTTTTCCTCACTTCTAGGCGCAAAATAGGGTGAAAAATAACCCTAGGGATGCAAGGTACCTTCGTTCCTTTCCGACATTTTAATCTTCATACAGATAATTTCGATAAAATCGTATTTTATCATTCAAATGTTAGCATCTGTATCAGAAAAATTCATTTGAACAGTGTTTTTAATTAAAATTAAAATTTAATACAGAAGTTTCCAAGTATTTTATTCTAGTACTTTTTTTTCAAAAATTAATTTAATTTTTTCATTTGATAGAGTATACTCCATAGGAATAATATATTACATAGGTCTGTACGTAAAGTTGAAGATATATTTTTTAAGAATATACTTTTAATAAAATTCATAAATAGTTAATAATTTTTTTCTTTAATGTAAACTGAAAAATTAAATTATTTATCAGCATTATATTATTTTCTCTCATGAAAAATCCCTAAAGAATTTATTTTTATTGCATGGGACTTTTATTCTTATTCATAATACTAAATATCTACAGAAAATATAACTTCTCTTTAAAAATAGAAAAAAAAGAGTCTTAGGATTAATTAAAACAGTAAAACCGAAATAGGTGAGCAAGGAGAAGAGCCAATTTAAATTTTGATGTGGTAATATTTTGGATTTTAGAATTAAATGCCTGATTTCAAGAAGTTCTTTCACTCGGATTGCCAAAATGCAAAATACCCTGAAATTACCTAGAAAACATTCTTTGATAATTTTGGTCCATTTTCGTTACTGAGTGGTCATAGTTGTCCTAGGTAAATTTAGAGACCCTTCAGGAGACTGCACCAACTTCAAAAATTCGAAGGTGCCAAAATAAGTATAGGTACTTACGTATTAACGCCACCGAGGCTACAGATTTGGCGGTTTTTAGTGCCGCCAAATTTGGCGGTTTTTGTACTTACGTATTAACGCCAATTTGGCGGTTTTTAAGTGGCGCCAATTTGGCGGATTTTGTACTTACGTATTAACGCCAATTTGGCGGTTTTTAAGTGCCGCCAATTTGGCGGGTTTTGTAAACAAGATTGCTCTTTATTGGCGCATTACCGCCAATCTGTAGCCTCGGTGGCGTTAATACGTAAGTACCTAAGTATACAGCTTTTCGAACCGCTTGAGGACCAACAATGGTGCTACGGCTGCCCTATTGCCGATGGTGGGACATACCTCCTTGGGGAGCATAGCTCCTTAATTGGTTATACAGTAGACTCTGCTTGATGTGATCGAGGTTAATGTTATCATTCACTTTATATTATCAAACGCATCAACGCATTCAAATGTACACAAAATGATTCGTTTAGTGTGATGACTACAACGTTTAATGTTATCAGTTTTGAAGTAGAGAATTGACCGAACCCTCATTTTTCAACCAGTGTTAACGATGGACGTTCGTAGAATTTCTCGCTCCATTTGTAAAGAAACAACTGGGGGCCACTTTCCCCCATACATCTCAAGAATTTTGGGGTTTATTTTTCATGACCTCTCTCTGAAGGTCGTACATTCAGCGGGCACAGATGTGACCGTCGGTAATTGTCATTAAACCTCCTGAAGGTATGCTAAAGGAAGAATATGAAGAGTGGATGCCCATTGACGAGGACATTCCAGTAGCAGCCACACTAACAGACTTGGAAATTTGTCATGCTGTTTGTGAGCACGACAAAGCAATAAAAGTTGATGTTTCCGACGGAGACGAATGCGTTGAAGAACGAACGCCGAAATGAGGCAAGCCCTTGATATTTTAAAAGTTGGGTTTCAGCATCGTTCGACAAATTTTAAAAAAGCAATACGAGTACGAACATATATAAATGAACTGTTAAGGAATAATTGTTGTCAAGCAACAAATAATGAATTTTTTCAATTGTTATTTTTGAAATAAATTATAGATAGCCTTGAGGTAAGTGTTTTTTACCCTTTTTGGTTTTTTTTCCTTTGATGTGATAAAAATATAGTGATTTTACCCAATACGGTTATTGTTATCAATCGGTTCATGTTAACAAAATTGTCCCGAAGTGATCACATTAAGGTATGTGCCTACCTTCGGAGCACTTTTTTTGAAAAAAAGGAAATTTCTATTCAACATTTATGTTTACAGTTAGAATAGTGTATAAAACTGTGAATTCAAATGCCATTTTAGTGAAAAAAAGTTATTATCGAAATTTTGGCCATTTTTGGTTTACATTTAGTAAAAATTGACGTTTAAGCCAAACGTCCTGTATCAAATTCTAACCCATGCATTTCACTTTTTGTTTCAATAATATATTTATTATACATTTACCTGTGTCGTGAAGCAGAATATTTAGAGTACCTCTCAAAGTTACTGAGATATACAAAAGTTTAAAGTATACGCAACAAGTTTTTACAAGAAAAAACTATAAATTTTTCAAATAAAACAGCTCTAAAATAAATAATTATACACTTTTAAGCTATATTTGAGGTTCACAACATACCTACAGATGTACAGAACGTAGTGGTAAAATTTCATTTGAATATATTAGAAACGTTTTAAGAAATGAGATTTATCGCAATATAAAAAAAAAGAAAATAACAGTTTTCCAGAAAACGTAAATAAAGATTATAAAGTCCCACAAAAAATTATATTCATATTTTAAGAACTTAAAATTGACAGTATTTGTATCTCAAGCCTTCTTTGAGTTAATTTTTAATTAATTTTGATTTTCTTTTAGATTTTAATTTTTTTCTTGATAATTTTGTTTTTGGTTCTACTTGTAGCTTCGATTCTTAATTCTCTCAAAATCAATTTTTTTCATAATTTCTGGTTCAAGCTTTACATTAAGATGTTTAAATACAGATATCAGCCCTATATCGCCTGAGTTGAATCATAAAACTGCTATCTTTAGTATCTAATAACAATGTTTGGAGTGAGAGAAATTTTCTTTAAGTAAAATATCCCGTAAGTAGAGAAGCAGTTGCCAGATACGTATAAAATAATAATAAATAAATAAAATTTAATTCTATATTTAAAAAGTGAATTCAGCTTTCACATTGTTTAAGAGTAAAGAAATAGCTAATTAGATGCGTTGTTTTCAATTCTGGTTTCAAACTTTCACCTGTCATTCATAATTACAAATAACTTGCTTCCTAAACATCAGAGAAACTGAAAGTAAACCATTTTGGAATCTAGAATGTATGGGCATTTAATAGAAATAATAAAAAAATTTCGAAAATTTTCGTAAAACGATGATTTTAGGAGGCCATCCTTAAGAGAATCTACTGAATTGACATTAGTTGACCAGCGTAAGGTGTGTGTGTGGTGTTTCCGCACCTGCTCTATGTTGGGATAGTTACACCAACAACCCATTTACCCTAATAATCTGATGCTGGAATCCCCTGGGTAGGTGGCGCCACTCTGGGTGGTTGTACTTGCCTCTCAGACGCTATTAAAACTTAGTTCATGAAAGGACAGTATTTATTAATTTTTATGTCTCTAACAGTATTTCTAGTATCCGTGTCCATGTATATGATAAAAGGGACCTTGAAAATCACATGCTTAATTACAAGTTATTTCACTTTGCGTATTCCTATAACTAAATACTTTACACTTTAGAGGGACGGACATCTGGGAAACTCATAATTGTGTCAATTTTGCTTGATTATCAGGGTCCGTGATGTTAAGGATGGTGTGTCATGTCGTTCTGTACTCAGCTTGGCAAGGATATCCGGATGTTTCATTTAGGGATGTGAAATTCAAATAAATAAGCCATTTGTTACTTAAATACTATAACCTCAGTGCAAGTGTAGAAACTTTGAGTCAGGCATAGAACTCCCCATGTTGTTTAATCCTATAACCTCAGACAAGTGAGACTTTAGTCAGAGCAATGAAACATCCCAGTTTTTTAAATCCTAACCTCAAGTACAAGTGTAGAGCTGGTCAGCATGAACATCCCCATTTCGTTACTTAAATCCTATAACCTCAGTCAATTGTAGACTTTGGTAAGACATCAAACTTCCCCTGTTTTGCTCTTATTCTATAACGTCAATTATGAAGTTAGATCTGGTCAGGCTGAGCAATCCCAATTTGTTGTTAATCCTGTAACCTCGGCAAGGTGTAGAGCTTTAACCAGGCTGTGAACTCCACAGGAGATTCAGATTAGGAACACAGTAATTTTCTACTTTACGCTCTTCCATCTCCACTTGGTTGTCAGCGCCTTATCAAGTTTTATACTTCTGATTTTTATTTGCAGCAATGATGTTTATTGTTTTTCAACATTATACCAATATTGAGAGATAAAAGCAACACGTACTTAATGATTGAGATTGTATTTCAAATTGACACTTTTCTCTCATATCGTTATCCATTCTCCATGCTAGTTAAAGAGTTATGGGAACTCAATTAAGCAGAAAGGGCTTCTAATGAGATGGAATGCAACACTCTAATTAAGCACTAAATTGAGGACAGCTGATTTAAGAATCGTCATCACTCCTCATTATTCCATCGGTCTGATTATGCAATCATATAAAAATCCTAATTAGCAAAATGAAACCCATCACTCATCATTTGGAACATCGCTTGTTCCAAATAATTTTTCATCTTATGGGAAGTGTTACATGAGAGAGAGAAAAAAAATCAGTGCAAATTTATTCTTACTATCGATATTAGAAAAGGTATGTAAATTTTAATAGAAAATTATCTCTTTTGTTCATTAAATATGATGATTTCAACGTAAGAACATATCTAGCTCAAACTAAAACTTCATTAGTCGAAGTAAAATTATGATTATCTCAGTCATAAGTGTTCTCAATAACATTCACTTTAAATTCAGTTCTTTGAAAGTTCAAATGTAGAATCTGCATTCACTTTTAAAACACAATGGTTAATAATTGTTTTCTTCTATTGGTGTAGTTAGAATTTGTATTTTTAAGAAACGTTCGCTTGATTTTCTTTCTCGTTTGTAACCTTTTCTTGGCAGTGCTTGTAGAAGAATACCTTTTGCTTACATTGGGTTTGAGACTTTACTTCCAAATCTCTAAGAAGAAAATATAATTTTATTAATAATAAAAAATCGCATATTATTTCAATGATCATTACGATTTTTGATAAGTATTGTGCCATTCAAAATCGAATGGAAGTTTTCATATCCTGCAGTTGTTTCTATTGTCATCAAAAGGGACATCTTGAGATTAGTGGTGATTAAACTAGAACTACAAGCCTAGTTGTGTTCATTTTTTTCTTCTTTCCTAACGTAAAGCAAACATTATCATTCCATGTGATAAACTCTATGACAAGTAATACGAGTAATTGTTTCGACGAACCTTATAGTTTGAATCGTAATCAGATGATGAAGGTAGCATCTGTTGTCCATATATATCACGAATAGCAATACATAGATATTGTTCTAAACATTGTTTTTCGGAAATTCAATCGAAATCGCCACAACCAGTGTATCTGACCGACGCTCGCTGCAATAGTTCGAGTCCCGGTAGGAGTCCTAGTAGACATCGTGGACCACAACCCGACCACTCTCGTAGGAGGCACGCACTATAACCGGCAGAGGCCTAACACAAGCCAATATTGTGCTCACCACGGAAGCGAGATCCCGCTTACTTATAAGGCGGCTTCTCATCCGCTTACTCGTGTTGCCCAGGAGAGAGACTTGTTTTACGGGAAAATTAAATAATTGGTAAATCGATTTTTGTTAACGGTGAGGCAATTATTTAACGCTTCCATTAAGAAAAAGGAGAAGATAGACTTTAAAGCAATCAAATATGATATATAAAAAGGTAATGCTTTTTGAGTCTGAAGTCCTGCAAAAAGTTTATATCGGATACGGCATATGTCTTGAAGTACTTGTATAAATTGTGAGACAAAATTTGCAAACTCAGCTTTCGAAAAATAAAAATTGTTTATTTTGAAAAATAAAAAGGGAGCTCGTTCTGATAGTTTACGCTCTCATCATACGGATTCTCTGTTATTCATCTTTTTTCGTACTGCAGAAAATAATGCAATAATCAGGATAAGTTAATATGAGGAAATGCTGGTGGATATTTCTATATTCGCTTTAATTTATCATCAGTGATAAATTGGCTTTAAGTTGCATGGGAAGTTTTCATCCTTTTTATAGACGTTTGCTCTTTTGCTCCAGTAAAGAAGCAGTTTCTCATTCAAGATTTTCTAGTTAATTGGGATCTCCTTTTAAGCTTCAAAGACAAGCATTAAAATGAAAAGCATATTTAAACGGTTCTAGGAAATGATTTGCTTGCAGTAAATGAGATTCAATGGGTTAGAGGATACAGTCTAATTTCCAAGCATTGTATTTTTCTTCTCCTATCGCTAGATAATCAATATTTATAAAAGGCAATGCTTGAGTGTGAGAGCGCGTGCGATGTCCAGACGAATCTATCACACATACAGCCATGACATTTGGCACACAAGGAGTCGTAATGGTGACTCAATGTACCTCGAAGCCAGAATGTTAAAATTTAATCTAGAAAAAATTTTATTTAATGTTTTGAGTTGTTTTTGGTCATTTTGGAACATTTGCGGCTGTAGTATATTTTCTAATGATAGTTGAAAAATCATCAATAAATCATCGGATAGAAAAAACATTTTTCTTTGTTTTGAATTTCTAACTTAATTTACTGAATTTAAAAAAAAATAAATAACAGTCACTTTTATTGTAATTTTTGATAAGGATTTCTTCAAATTCTCGTATCTGACGTTCTAACAACTCTATAATTTTCATTTTTTTCAGCTTATAACTCGAACGTTTCTGTCGTATTTAAAACAAGAGTGGATAAATTATTTTATTTCGTTTTTTTTTCAAATTAATTTTTCCCTGAGCAGGTCAAACAGTTTTTTTCTAGCGAGATTTGACAACGAGAGTTTCTCTGAACAATCCTAGAATGCATTGTTGCAATTTCATTGGCTGGTGCGTGAACTTCATCGCAGGAGGTGACATTATATGCTTTCATTCCCAGCATGCATTTTTACAATCCGATTCCTTCCGGTGACGTTATTACATTCGCGTCATTGTCGAGAGGAAAAAGAAGTGGGAAAACTCAATTAAATGTACATTTCTGTTTTGATTTCGTTTTCAAAACTTTCATTTTTGGAATTGTATGTGGCGTTTTATTATTTTGTTGAAGTCCTGATTCCACGGGCAACACCGTTACGCGTACTGCTATCGACAGTGCCTTAACATGTTTCTTTGTCTCGCATATTTTGCTTGCGGTCTAATAATGATTTTCACGTTTCAATTTTGTGATACTGATTTGGATCAACTTACTCTGTACTGTTTTCCTACAGTTCAAATGTAATTATCGCAAAGAAAAATTAGTGGGAAAATCAATAATGTGTTTCATTTGTTTCGATTTTGTTTTCAAAACTTCTTCGTTCGGCATTGGGAGCATTTTTTCCCATTTTTTTTTTTTTTTTTTTTTGAAGTCCTGATTCCACAGGCAATGCCTTGCGCGTAGTGCTAGTGGTGTAGTAAACTCGAAGACGTTGTGTTCAAGATATTCGGTTGGTTTTTCTGAAGATTTAATGTACACCAAGAAGAAAAAGAGGAAAGACAAAAACAGTACAAATATTCTCTCGTTTATATTCAATTTTGAATAAAGAT
>BGPR01022388.1:0-25429 GCA_013235015.1 Araneus ventricosus | reverse complement strand
GATACAGTTTTTCTTTTAATGTCTCAAGCGCCAAACGATTTTGGGAGAAACTGATGGAAGTAGATATTCGATCTGATGATGCAATATTCTTTTTATATTTTTTTTAGTTATTTTTTCTTTAAAAAAACGTTCTTTTTATCATCTACAGTATTCATTTCTTTCTTTCTAAAATGGCTTTTTTGAGTGGTTAGAAATAATGTTTCTTAGAGAAGCACTGACTGTAAAATATCAAAACATTCTAACGGAATGCATCATACAAATGTGCAAAGATTTGAAAAAATTCTATAGATGAAGATATGACGTTTCTTTCAAAAGACGTAGTTTTAAAAGAAATGCTTTGATGATCTTTCCCTTTTCTGAATTTCAAAATTAGGGCTTTTTTTCGTTAAACCGTTCTTTGTAAGAATTCCAAGGCTATATCTACTTCCACAAAAAACACTAGTCATTATACTTATAGAATAGAATATTTAATCATGACGCAAATGGAGGAAAAAAATAAAATAATGATTCTCGGTTTAGATTATAGAATTAATTAGATTAGGATCTTCTTATTTTCCTATGCAACCATACCATTTTTATAGAATATAAATATTTTATAAATTAAAACAACTGAGAATTCTGACTTAATATTGAATGAGTATGAGTTATTGCTATCTTATACGGACGGGTTTTTTTAATTAGAATTAAAAATTTATTGCTTCTGTGCATTAGTCAAATTTATATGTGAAACGTTTTAACGTACTTTATATTTCTTAAAAATTTGCTTATACGGCATTATTTTGTTGTATTATTCATCACTCTTTCAACTGATCAGGAATCTGAACGGTTCCAAATGCAGCAGGGGCATGAAGTACTTTTTCTACTTAAAATGTAAAACAATGGCTGAAAACAAAACAATCTTGTCTGTTTGTAAAAAGTGTTTCGCAATTCTTTTTCTCTTCGGTAAATGCTTTCAGTTCCGAAAGAAGTAACTTATTTCGAATATTTTATGTTATTTCATTGCAAAAAAATACTATAAAAAGATTTTTCTTCATTTATTCAAAATAATATATAATAGAATTCGATTTCTAAAATGAGAATTATCAAGAAATGTGTGAAATGTCTGATTAAAATACTGGGTATTCATAAATTATTGTCGAGGTTCCCTTATCTAATAGCTAAGAGCATGACTATAAATATTATTACATATTCAGAAAGTACAACTCAAAAAGTTGTTTTTAATAACACAAACATAGTAAAGTAATTTCCACATGGTACCTTTCGTGGTACGTAACCCATCGTGGTATGTAACGGCTAGTTTAGTCTGCAAACATACAGTAAAGTAAGTTTTTTTAGCATACAGTAAGTAAAGTTTAGTTACAAACATAGTAAAGTAATTTCCACATGGCAGTCTTTCGTGGTATGTAACCCATCGTGGCATGTAATCCATCATGGTATGTAACACTTGGCTAGTTTAGTCTACAAACATACAGTAAATAAAGTTTTTCAACATACAGTAAGTAAAGAAAGTTTTTTTAACATACAGTAAGTAAAGTTTTGTTACAAACATAGTAAAGTAATTTCCACATGGCAGCCTTTCATGGTAAGTAACCCATCGTGATATGTAACACTTGGCTAGTTTAGTCTACAAACATACAGTAAAGTAAGTTTTTTTAACATACAGTAAGTAAAGTTTAGTTACAAACATAGTAAAGTAATTTCCACATGGCAGCCTTTCGTGGTAAGTAACCCATCGTGATATGTAACACTTGGCTAGTTTAGTCTACAAACATACAGTAAAGTAATTTTTTTTAACATACAGTAAGTAAAGTTTTGTTACAAACATAGTAAAGTAATTTCCACATGGCAGCCTTTCATGGTAAGTAACCCATCGTGATATGTAACACTTGGCTAGTTTAGTCTACAAACATACAGTAAAGTAAGTTTTTTTAACATACAGTAAGTAAAGTTTAGTTACAAACATAGTAAAGTAATTTCCACATGGCAGCTTTTCGTGGTATGTAACACTTGGCTAGTTTAGTCTCAATGTGTCTAACTTAAGGTTAGTAAAATGCTTGCAATCTCTATACAAGAGCAGTTAATTTCTAAGTATCTTGGACCAAATAAGAACAGCAAAACTTCTAAGAGGTGGAAGATATCGAAAAAAACCTTTAGTTCAAAAGTTGTGGCAGCCTTTCGTGGCAAGTAACATTTCATTCGAAATAAAAGATTTAATTATTTCAAATAAATTTGATTTTGTTTTCATTGATTTCGATTAAAAATCGTTTTCGATTAATTCTCATTACCCCTCCACCCCGAATAATTTTGTGAATTGGTTTGATGCACTGACGGACAAAAAGGAATTTAATAAATTGTTAAAAAATGTATTCTATTTAAAACTCATAAATTTATAGAAGAAGAATGTAGTGTTTTATCTAGAAAAGTCCATCAGAATATTTGTTCTAAAATGCAGCATCTTGCCAGATTTCGCAGTATTCATATAACTTTGGGAGTGGATGCATGTAATTTTTTGTACTCTTTCGGTAGATATTGTCTGCGACCATCCAGGTATGTATCATTTTGGATAGTCATTTGAAGATCGAAGAAAATATTGTCATAATCTTTTTTCATAATTTTATTCAAATCTTTTCGCATTTCGCGCAAAATAACTTATAAAAAATATCACACACAATTACTGCTTTTCTTACATCATTTTATTTTGTCGATCACTAAAAATTTATTTCTACGACATAACTCGTTTATAAATAATATTTTGCGCACAATATTATTCATCTTATTTTTAAATTTATAGTTAATTCAAGTATAATTTTAGTTCGTCTTAAGTTACTTTGTTTTATTAGCTTTTATTTTCGTTAGTTTTAGATTTATTTAGTTTAGTTTGTGAATGGTATTTCCCAACTGTTTTGAATGTTTTTGTTATGCCATACATTTTCATGTATATTTTTGAAATTCTCATATATGCTCATTGGTATATTTTGCTAAGTTATCTGACATGTAAGTTGTATACTTTATATGATTTTTGACAAGTTATGTTTTATATGTATTATGACATGTATGTTTTTTATGTTTTGTGAATCTTCACTACCTGCTTTCTTGCACCGTGCACCATTTTCGGTCGGCAGATGAAACCGGCGAGGTAAAATAAATAAAATAACACTAAGCAACATATATGAAAAAGGAAAATGTGATTTTATAGTTAAGTAATGGTAAAAAAAATTATCTTCTAAAAAGTCAAAAACTTTTTTCTTTTCATCTCGAGCAGTGGGCGAGTCGGGAGGGGCGAGGGGGAGCGTCGCCCCCCTCCCTTACTTTTTTTAGGGGAAAAATTGCTTCTTATATTAACGAATCTTTTTAAATTTTATTATCTACCCCCTATACTCCCGGATCTGTTAGATGTCTGTGCATTTTTTGCCCCTCACTTTTTCCACCCAATCCCCACCATTGATCTTGAGTGCTTACATATTATTAACATCCCATCCTGTTCCCATCATTTTTTAAGGCCGAAAATGCACATT
Organism: Araneus ventricosus; assembly: GCA_013235015.1. Lineage (NCBI taxonomy): Eukaryota > Metazoa > Arthropoda > Arachnida > Araneae > Araneidae > Araneus > Araneus ventricosus. Next base: position 21,914 of record BGPR01022388.1, on the reverse strand, counting down.
TTTTAAGGGAAAAAAAAGAGGGTTTTTTTGTGAAAAAGAGTGTATTGAAGCATCATTATTTTAACGAATGTTTTCGCCAAGGTTACCAGGTTAAGACAAATTTCGTGGAATATTGCGCCTTATGAGAGAAATGGTTTTAATTATATTAAATTAATAATAATTATTATTAATAAAAATAATTTATTAATATTAAGAATAAATGAATTATATTAATAATTATTGTTATTATTAATTTATTATTATCATTAATTTAACAATAATAATTATTAATATTTTAATAATAATTATTATTATTATTATTATATTTAAAAAATCTGCTTCAATTTCATAAAGAAATACAATAGATTAGATTCAGTTAATTAATTCCGATGGTCAAGTCTACGATCTACTTATTCTTATTTAATAGCAAATTACTTGTGATGCAATAATCTTTCAATGCAAGCAGTCATCAACCATTTGACTGCCAACTGAGTACAATAATCCAAGTTTACAGTGTTTGATAAAAATAACAAATTTTGTGTCTTTTTTTAATTATCATTTATTTTCTTGCCTTAATATTTTGACTGATTATCTATGTTTTGCTGAATTTATACATATCGATGAAACAAAATTACATTTATTACGGGTATCGAAAACATTTTATTTGCTTAACTAATCCTCTGAATCGCCAAAAAGTGTAATAATAAAGCAATTACGACAACCATCACAGTAAAAATGTGCCTTCAAAAAATTGAAGTATATTGGAAAAATAAGCAAATTCACAATAGTAAATATACACATTTGTCTTTAGTCGAAGAATTTTCACGAAGTAAAAGTACAAAAATATCATTTAATGTAAATCAATATATCCATACATGTCACTGACAAAGCATTACATCAGAAATTGACATCATGTCCATCGGTGTGGATGGTTGTTTGAAACAAAATAAAAAAAATCTGTTCTTTTTCATTACCATAACATATAACTGCAAACGCTATTGATGTTTTTAGTGAATTTACAAAATAACTAATATCCTCACTATGATGTCAAAATACAAAATAAAATGACAATCCAGACGTAAATACATCTATTAAAGTCGAATTATCGACGCTCTACAGTACCTACTTAAATACTTGGCATCTAACCACTGCATTTATATTCGCTCTCAAATGTTATACTTTGTGACTTGTGCCAGCCAGATAACTGTCGCATCTCAAAATGGTTTATTTGTTTCCTTCAGGCAAAGTTACAGTTGCTAATGCAGACAGACTTTGGCATTGATCCGAAAAAGGAATGATCCAAGATTTAGCTCAATAAATGGCAACAGTTGTGATTCTTAAAAGAGTATTATTTTTTTCACGTGGACTTTTTATCCTTTTTTTCTCCATTATTCAACAAACTATACTTCTGGCATACCTGTTACGGAATCTTCATTTAAATTTATTGATAGAAGGATCATTTTATGTTCTTCTTTCACAGCAAAGTTTTCCTAATTAGTTTCCAATAATTACGTAGCTCAGTTTCCGACTGAAAAGAAACGAATCGATGTTTAATGGCCTTTTGCTTATTTGAGTTATTTGTGTCAAACGGAGAGCATTAGTTGAAATATTTTTTTTTCTAACAGTGTAAGTGGATATTCTGAACACTTTTGTTTTCCACACAGAAACTTGATGAACTGTATGACATACAGTGAAATTTGGAAGTTAATAAAGGCCAAATAAACATTGTTCAATAAACAACTTATATTTCATAAAGCACATCAGGAAACTATACAGCGTTAAAATTGAAGTTTTCTTCCTGACACAAATGACAAACTAGATGACAAAACTAGACCAACCTCATGAATCTTTAAATATCCGATTAACCAAGAAAGAACGAAACATTTGCCATTATGTTCTCTATGGTAAAATTGAGACGAGCAAGAAAATGAGCGGTCGGATGGATTTGACGTTTTACTAAACCCGAAGTCAAACTAATATGAAAGCATTTAACATAGTCACTGGCAACATAAGAAAATCCTGTATATTGTCTTCTATGTCTGTTAAACCGAAAATCTCCCTAAATGCTTTCCTTAATGTACTAAATATCTATGATGAAATCGAGGCTAGCAAGAAAATGAGTGGCGAGATCTGTTTGAGTTTGTATTAAACCTGAAGTCAAACTGATATGAAAGTCATTCAACATGGCCATTGGCAGCATAAGAAAATTCTATATACTGTCTTCTATGTCTGTTAAACTGAAAGTCTCCCTAAATGCTTATCTTGCTCCCTAAATGTACTAAGGGACATGGTGGCTTAGTGATAGACATGGCTTTAGTATCATCAGGTCACAGATTTAAGACTCACAATAGCTAGCTTGGAGCATGTTAAATTCGTCCATTTTAAAGGTGTGATGAGAAAGCTTCAAGAGGGGGTGACGGTTCAGGCGCATGCTCATGATCTGTCCATGCTTCAAAATTATGTCATCAATCCCCAAATAGTCCTAAAAGTAGCTTCAAAATGGCTAATCAAGTTAATCGGTCGATCAACCTATAGTACCAGGAATGGGGAGGGGAAACAGTCCAGACTATCCAATCAATTTAATTGATCAGACTTCTGCATACTTTAGAATTCTATCGATGTGTATAGTTTAAGCCGAAACAACCATAAGTAAAATATTGATTTTATTTCCTCCCAAACCAAAGTGAGAAAAAGATGGCAGTAGGATGCATTTCTGAAGGGTGCATCAAAAAATGCTTAAAAAGTCACAAAAGAAAATTTAGAATGTCAATTCACGTGAAGCCGTGGTCACTTGATAAACGTATAACTGAATTTTATAAAAACTGATTTCGAGATTAAATGAATAAATTATAAATTAGAGACTTAAAAGTGCAAAAGAATTAATATTTAAAAAACTACTTTTAAGTACTCCAAGACAAGTCCATTTTCAAAAACCGTTTATTTTCCGAATTTTTTCAAACCAAGTTTAATGCTGGTAAAGTCAGCTTTTAGTAGGTGCTGCTGTTAAAAATACATTTGCTTACGAGAAAATAACATCAAATAATTTTCTCTGAAAAAACTAATCAATGCAATTTAAATTATGAAGTAGAAGTGGAAACTTTGAAGCGTTTGCTAGCTAAAAGTTGCTTTGTCTCTAATTATCTGGAGAAATTAAGAGTAGAAACTCTGCTTTGAATTGATTGACTGATTGATTGATGACAGGAAGGAAAATATCGAAAACATCAATAAACCTCAAGCGTGCTAAATTTCTTTTAGAAAAAACTTTCGGAAGACAAACACAGTTGAAAAGGAGCAAAAAGTAAAAGAAATAACGTTGAATGTGACGCGAGAAAAACATGATAGTACAAATTTTCTTATTTGCATCATCATGAAGATCAAACAACCATGAGAAGAAGAGAGGAATGCAACCAATATTATGTCTTAAATTATCTCTATGATTCTCATATTTTATGCACTGAAATAAAATGTGTTCAATATTTTCTTCTTAATTGCACGTACTACAGAGGGGAGACGAAGTTAGGTTGAACTTGAAAAATTTAGCTTTTGTAGGATATGATATGGTTCTGAAACGGGACAGAAGAACGTCCATAATTCTATTGTAAGGAAGAAGAAGATGTTGAGGTTTGGTACTATTGATGTGCCTGAAACCTTAATAATATTCTGAAGCAGATGCCAGTGTCAACATCAATACACATTATATTTTATCAAAATGTGTTGAATCATGTCCTGATCGATTAGTTGGAGTTTTTTGGTTAAAACCAGACCTGACCATGCTGCTCCAAACGTATAGTGAGAGTCACAAGTAGAAGTTAAAATCTAAGCTGTGATAGAGACAAAACAAGTCTGCTAAAACGAAAAAAAACGTTGTTACGGAACGAATGGTCTATGTGAAAGAAAGTGAAAAACTCGTGCAAAATTAAATAAAATGAGTAAAACCAACAGATTTCAAGAAGTTAAAAATATTTGGATGAGATGCTCTCCAACCAAGTCACGAATATTTAAAGATGAGGTGTCAAAAAAACGTAAGCTATGATGATTAAAAACGGTACATCGAATGATGTCATAGTAAATGCTTTAAATTTTCTTACATTTATTTCTAAGTAGTTTCATTTACGCTACTCTTTATCCAATAATAATTAATATAATGTAAATAGTTCCGGTAAAACTGCATTGCGTAAAATTAATTACCAGTTTTGTAAACAGCTTCTTATTATTTCGTATTAATAGCATTTAGTGCTGAAATTTGAGTGTTCAAGAATCTTGGTTTGTAATTAAAAGTATTCCTCCACATTACTCTGTTATAAAATAAAAATATAAACAGGATTGATAGTGGAAAATAGGGTCAGTTTCAAGTGAAGAACTCTTGAGAATTAATTGCAATTACTGTAAATGAATGCAGTAACGGTTTGCATATATGCAGATTTTTAATTTTAAAAATATAAATAGAAAATAATTTTAAAAATTGCAAGATTGCATTGCGTAAAATGCATATTTTTCCTCGGTATAGTTGCATCAAAACAGATATAGAATAGAATATCGGATAGAAACATAGAGGTTTCCTTGTAATCATGTGTCTAATGCTTGCGCTGATGATTTTTATTACTTTTTCTGTTAAACTTGGTAAAGAAGCATATACAATATTTTTTTCAGAAAAAATGATAAATTAATTGTTGTTGAGAAAAGAGTTGGTTGATTTCTTTTTTTACATTATTTACTTATAAGAAAAAACAAAAAAAAGAATTGAAGAAGACTCTGCTTACAAGAAAAACCGAAATGTTCTTTGTCCGAGAATTTTTAATGGTAATGTGGTTTCAATCAGGAAGGGAAAACGAAGGAATAAGGACGCTTTTATTTAATAGAAATTCTTTAAGTTTTTAAAATATCGAATTGAAAAGTTAAAAAATAAGCGAAGATCAAGCAAAAATCAGTATCAACGAGTTAATAGATTCACTCCAACATTTTTAAATCATTTCATCTCAGCAAAAAATCTCCAGCAATCAGAAAAATCACCCACCAATCCCAAAACTGTTATTTTATAGCCTGTTTGAAAAAGCGACCGACTATCTCCAAATCAGCCAATTCATAACCACTTAGGAAGGTGCCATTTCACTGTCACTTTCCGACAAGCTGTTATGAACAGTCTTATCAACCCGAACTTAACCAATCAGAGATCAAATGCCTCTAACCGGCGTGCAGCGTCTGGCGAATGATAAAAAAGCAAAAAAAAGGGAGAGCCAAAAGTGCCAACAGACGAAACTCATTAGCGGATTTCAAAGGACGCAGAGACGAGAGGGTCCTTTTTGAGGCCGTCCCCAGAACGTCCTGTAGGTAACGCCATACAAATTGATTATTTCCTTCGCTCTCCCGGCCTGGCCACTTGCCAAGGGCCTCCCCCCCGTGCGCTCCTCTGGAGCTCCCTCGTCCATCAAACTCCGTAAATACAATAAGCGAAGAAGAAGGAAACCTTATCTTTGTGGAAATTTGCCATTCGGTTTAAATGGTGTGAAAAACCATTCCATTACGTGTAGGATTAATTTTTTTTCGGTGGGTGATCGAATATTCAAGGACATCAGTATCTCACCACCATATGTCCTCGATTCGATCATATCGCTTTGTCCTCTGTAGTGGAGGCAATCTTTACGTGGGCGGGACCAACTACCAGTTGGCTAAATTTCTTTGGGCTTAAAAACACTCGACAGTTAAAACTCGTTGACATCTAAAATTTGCAGGCTGATGATTGAGATTTTTTTTTAATTCTACTTTTTAAGACACTAATAAAAGTGCGTTTTTAAATCTGATTTGATTAAATTTATTTTTATTTTATTTCGGAAAATAGAAAAAAACTACAAAAAAAGGGGTGACTGGAAAATTGACGGGGAAAATCTGAGTTTTAGGGACGAATTAAAGGGACTAATCTCTTTCGATTAGTCCTTTTAACTCGCCGCTTTTATTTATATGCTCTGAAATGAAAGGAATAAATTGTCATTCATTTTTATTATTAATTTTTAAATATTCTATTTCTTGTACTTGGGATAGAATGATATTGAAGGGCAGCAGCATCTCACTGCCATATGTCCTCGATTCGATCATATCGCTTTGTCCTCTGTAGTGGAGGCAATCTTTACGTGGGCGGGACCAACTACCAGTTGGCTAAATTTCTTTGGACTTAAAAGCACTCGACAGTTAAAACTCGTTGACATCTAAAATTTGCAGACTGAGGATTGATATTTTTTAAAAAAATCTACTTTTTAAGACACTAATAAAGGTGCGTTTTTAAGAACTGATTTGATTAAATTTATTTTTATTTCATTTTGGTAAATGGAAAAAAACTATAAAAAAAGGGTGACTGGAAAATTGACGGGAAAAATCTGAGTTTTAGGGACGAATTAAAGGGACTAATCTTTCTCGATCAGTCCGCTTAGTCCTTTTAACTCGCCGCTTTTATTTATATGCTCTGAAATGAAAAGAATAAATTGTCATTCAATTTAATTATTAATTTTTGAATCTTAATTTTTCGTGCTTGGTATCGAATAATATAAATGCAGCAGCATCTAAACGCCATATGTCTTCTATTCGATCATATCGCTCTGTCCTCTGTAGTGGAGCCCAATCGTCGCAGGGACCAACTACCAGTTGGTTAAATTTTTATGTACTTAATACCACAAGACAATTTATTCGCTGGATTCTAACATTTGCAGATTGGTATTTAGTTTACATGTTATTAAATAAAAATATTGAAGGTCATTCTTTTTTTTAATTTATTTTGAGTAAATAATCAAAACTATGTGAAGGGGGGCACAGGGGTGGCGCCAGAGGGGGGACCGGGGGCCAGGCCCCCCTGTCGGCGATGCTGTGCCCCCCCGTCGGGGAAAACTTTTGTATCCCGTCGGGAAAAATTTTTGTACAGGGTATTGAACTGTTGTTGATAAATAATAATCTGGCGAAAATTTGAGACCAATTTCATTACACTCGTCCCCCAGGCGGAGAGATCGTGCCCCCCCCTGTCGGGCAAATCGGGCCCCCCGTCGGGCAAACTCTAGCGCCATTCCTGGGGGGGGGCAGTGGGAAGATGGATGGATAATATCTTTGTTTCTTTATCGATCACTCCTTTTTAACAAACTGTTTCATACGTGTACTCTGAAATTAAAAAAATTAAATAGTCAGTTCATTTGTCATTTCGATTGATTGAAATTGAGTTATCATTTCTGTTTAGTTATTAACCGCTTAAGGACAGAGTTATTTTGTAACCTACGGTATTTAAGACGAGTTAACTCGGGATATGTCCTTAAGCGGCTAAATTTTAATTATTTGAGTGTGTATTAAACCGGTACAGGCACCACTAGTTGGTAGCCGGGCAATGGAGTGAGAGGCTGGAGTTGCTGCGGCTGTGGGATATAATGTAAGTATTTAATACTATCTTATGGTCATATATCCTGCGTTTGATTATATTGCCCTATGCCGCCGTGGAGTCAGTCTTTACATCGGCGGCATCAGCTACAGTTGACAAATAATTCTTCAGAAAAGTGGGTTTTCTGTCGCATCTAGCCAAAGTGAGATTTAAAAAAAGACTGCTTGCCATTCGGGCATTTGGGCAGTGTGAATCAGTTTGCAATTTATGGTAATTAGGCATGAAGAAGGGAGATAGTTATTTAAAGTTTTGCTTTGGAAATGGCCCAGTTTTGCAGCTCGTTTGGATATGACCAGTTTTGCAGCAATCTGAAATCTAAACAAATACGCCAAATTATATAGAAAACACGAGATATGATAATTTTCGCAAAATGTTATTGAAAAAAGAGGTATATATTTTTACCATAAACAAGTAATATAATTTTTTTTAAGTCAATTCCTACTTAGGTCAACAAAGAACAATTTTCTTTTAGAAATCTTTTTCTCCCATATAAAACTAAAATTAATTAATTAAATTTAATTAATGAATTAATATTTGAAAAAACTGTATTAACATCAAGTGTCATCCACTACAAGTGTAAAAAATGTATTTGAACTTGAGTGGATGAATAAAAAGTTTTTTTATTAACGATTGAAAATTTGAACAAGATACGTAAATAAATATATATAGGGAGAGTGTGAACTAATAGTAGGAATTGAAAAATAGATTCAATAGTAAAAAAATTCAGATTCTCATGGCCACATTTTCTCCAAGGTCGCACTAAATATTGTCTGTGTCTTCCTGGCGATTTTCTTCCCACTCTTCTTGTCCTTGAGCTTCTGATTGTAAAATGATTTTGCAGAAAACCTATTTGTCGACACTCTCCCAATTCGGTCCAAAATGCATCGTCAGTAATAATCGTAAGTAATGAAGTTTTAAGGGTTCACGATTAAGTCTGTAGTCACAACTCTAAGTTTACAGGTTCTGATATTTTTTCTTCTCTTCACAACTGATGTTCTCTCACCTGCCTCATATCTATGAAAGGACTCTATAAAAAAACTCTTTGTCGGGACGAATTTGAAATGTCATCTTGCAGTTTGTTTTATGAAAATGCTGCTGATTTTCTTCCAATCATAATCGAGATAATCTTTCTCTAGCTTGAAAACAGCCCCACTTTCGGAAATAATTTTTTCTTCAACGACGGATTCGTTTTATTATTATTATTATTTATTTTCTTTTCAATTCGTGCAAGCATGCGGTCCGGGGGAATAAAAGAATGTTCTGGATTCGGAACTCTATCTTCTTCGGGTGCCTGGGCGTAGCTTAGCCAATAACATAGGAGTATAATCATCAGTCTGGTGTTTTTGTTTCGGCCTCCACACCCATCAGCCATACATCTGAGGACCGTAACACCTATGAAGTTAGTATTCTGCAGCCTGCGAAACAAAGCTGTTGAAATTTCATTGGAAGCCTTTGGAAATTTTTATCCCATCAAGTGTATATGAATTCTTTATTGTTGGTCAAGGGATCTTTCGATGAGACGTGTAGATGGTTTTGTTATATAGGTACAGCTATCTACTATAATTTGTCAACTGGGCAAGGATTTCGATTAAACGTGTAGATGGTGGTGTTATATAGGTACAACTATCTACTATAATTTGTCAACTGGACAAGGATTTCGATGAGACGTGTAGATGGTAGTGTTATATAGGTACAGCTATCTACTATAATTCGCCAACTGGGTAAGGATTTCGATGAGACGTGTAGATGGTGGTGTTATATAGGTACAGCTATCTGCTATAATTTGTCAACTGGGCAAGGATTTTTGGCTAGGAAAAGATTTTTCGGCGTTCTTTTTGACTCAAATGCCGCTGATCTTAGGTTTCCTCCTTTCTTTTCTGAAGGCACCACACACATTTCCGTGGTCTTTATCCCCCTAACGTCTTACAGTCATCTGCCACATCCACTTTCATACATAATTAAATGAATTATTATGAATAGAACCTACCGTTGCTGTTTTGCCACCTCTCGCTTCCACTCAGACGGATATCTTTTACGCTGTTCTACCTGATGAGGAAGATCTTCAACATTTTTCTACATCTTGCTCAAAAGTGTAATCAGAAAAACCAAATTAGAACTTATCGTAGTGCCTTCATACAGCTGTTAAGCCCGCTCTTTGCAAAATGTTGTGAAATTACGCTGCGCTGCCTGGCTGATTTGTAGATGGCCGGTTTTGAATCCGCGCCCATTAGTGGAGGTGGCCAGTTCTGCAGCACACCTTGATTTTCGGGCTCATTTTAAACATGGATAGGGCCAGGTTTTAAACATTCTAGGGTTGCCAAGTGGTAGAAGAGATCGTATAAACTTAAAATATTTGAAAAAACGCATTTGTGAAAAAATGGAGACGGCCACTTTTGCAACTATACGACACAGAACAGAACACCACTTCATGCCCCTGCGACTATAACCTTTTGGTTATTTAAACAGTGTGGCGGACATGAAGTGGAAGAGACATCGGAAGACGATCCTTAACCGTCTAGCAAATAATGGCGAAGGCAGAGAGATGGAAAAGGCTACAAAAATACAAATCTAAAAATCTGGGATAATATACAAGATACAAAGTGGAGTATCATATAAAACTATACACAAACAAAAACTGTGAAAAGGAAAGGAATATGAGTATGAAATGTACAGTATCAACAAACAAGAGAAGAAAAAACTAATCAAATAAAGAAGTCCACAAAAACAAACTAAAATGCGAGTGTTAAAGCATATGTGTGTTCTGTTGATTGTTCTTTTCCCCATAAAGTGGAAATTCATCTGTGTGGAAGCGGAGAATAGTTCAGGTGCGCTGTCACTTCGGCGAAGAGGGCGCAAAAAGGGGGGCGCTTGCAGGTAATGGAAAAAGACTGAAGTGAAAGATGATCAGATGGTGTAACTACACGACACACTTGATGTTTATCACCTAAGCATGCATTGTCTCAAATCGTGAGACAAAACATTAGGTGGTTCTAATCTGTTACACAGCGGGTGGATATAAAACGGGGTATGATTCAAACAAATCAACGAGTATTTGTGGCCTAAATGCTATCGCACTAGAAAAACAAAAATTTATTTGTAAACTGTCTCAATAACATTGACGCAAGCTACTGTAATAGCAGTCATTTGCTTTCTTAGTGGAATCAATTCATATTCACATGCTACTTCATTTTTGAATCCATTACTTTTCCTGTTATGATAAAAAGCGCAGGAAGCGTGCTGTGAAGTATTAAATGACATTCGCGGGTATTCACGAGAATTGATTTCAACGAATATAAACATTATTTACTTTGAAAAGACATGTTTTTGATTGAGTTTACTGAGTATGATGCCTTTGGGAAGACATCATCGCAGACTATAGTAACGTTCGGATGATGAAATTCATCTTTAGTAACCATCATTTAATTTAAAACTGAGGTTAATCAAGCTAATTAATCAATTAAAACAGAGGTTTCCAACCTGTGGTACCCGTACCCCTGAGGATGGGCGGCGGTAGAATTAGGGGTAGAGGGTGGACGGCGGTAGAATTAGGGGTAGAAGGTGGGCGGCGGTAGAATTAGGGGTGTACGAAAGCAATGCTGGTAATGGCGGAAAGCATAAAACATAAGGGAAAAAAATAAAATAAAAAAGTTACGTCACTTTGTTTCCACGAGTTCGTGTGAAAAATGCAGTGAAAGAAGACTATTAAGTGTTTAAGGTTAATTCAATGCCATATTTCGTCGCTTCACAAGCAACTCCACCGATCTCACTTTTTTGGGATTTCAAAGAGGAAGAAAATACTCAATTTGTCGCAGTCAGTAACGGATATTTCAGAATTATTTTTCACATATGGTTGGAATATGCGGTCTTATATTTACATCAGACGTTAAAAAAATTCAGAAATATTCGTTTGTGATTGCGAAAAATTAAGTATTTTCTTCCGCCTTGAAATTTCAAAAAAGTGAGATAGGTGGAGTTGCTTGTTAAGCGCCAATCAATGCCTTTCATTAACACAAGACTTGTCGGAAGAACATAATCGTTTCAAGCGTATATTAATAACAAACATCTCAAGCAATACAGGGTGTACACAAATGAAGTGACACATTTCAAAAATTAATTTTTTAAAAATTAAAAATGTTGGAACTAGGAATTTTTTTCAAATGAGAGCGCATCTCAAAAAGTTTTTTTCAGATAGGTAACATGCAATTTCGGTGGTCTAGGGAGTCGTAAATTACTGGAAATCAAAACTTTGTTCAGAGCCATTATCTGAGAAAATATTAAAACTGGAAGAAAAATAGCAGCATGTATTTGTAGGGGATTTTACGCTCTTTAATTTGTTAATTCACATGTAGTGTGAAAACTGAAGAGTTTTCGTGATAGTCAAGAAAATCTGAAAAAAGAAACCAGAAAACACACATCGGCTTCTGCTGATCGGTAACCATCGCGTACGGAATTTTCTCGCTCTAAGAAATTTAGAACGGCATAACGCCGCGTTACCTATCTGAAAAAAACTTTTTGAGATGCGCTCTTACATTTTAAAAAAGCCGTAGTTCGAGCATTTTTTTAGGAGTTTTTTTATTAATCTTTGAAAAGTGTCACTTCATTTGTGTACACCCTGTATTATCAACAAATATGCAAGCATCGTGCGTTAATTATTCATTTACTAATTTTTGAAAAGTGTCACTTCATTTGTTCAACCAAAATTTGTAAAACTCACTTGTATGGAACAAGTTCAAGGATTGTGCTGAAAATGGCTTCCATTTGAAAAGATGGTATCTCGATGAGTAATTGTTAGCTTTCATCATAAGTTAATGCGAAATTATTACAACGCTGTTTCCATTTGTTCGGAGTTAGGACTGATACTATTGTGAAAATTGGAACGAAATGTGAAATCAAAAGTAAATCTAGATAAAATTAGTTCGAGCCGCGTTTTACTCAAGCTAACTCAAACCCTTACCATTATTAATAAAAATTGATTTGCGCGAAGGGATGGTTCCATTCCATAGCTCATGAGGATCGACTCAACACAAGGTAAAGTTTAGGGTGCGGTTTTGCTTCGTTCCTCTGAGAATCGCCTACTATTTGTCGCCAAGAGAAAGACAAGTGGCTGTGAGAAAACATTTTTTTTCGGTGCGCAGAGATCTTTTTATCGATCTCTTGCGCACGCAGTGCCTGCGGCATTTAAAAAGGAGATATTGTGCATGCGGCATCTCAAGTTGGTACCGGGCAATTTTTTTAATTTAAAAAACATTCAACGGCTTTGCTAGCAACGGGAGCAGGAACCTAGTAGCTTCGCTTGTTCATTGAAAACGTAAAGCATCAAAACTATCAATTTCTCTATTTCGAGTCGTCAATCTCTTGGCGACAAAAGTTAATGATGCCACTCGGAGTTGCTCCAAGAAAAAATGGCGATGTGGGTGGGTGGGTGTTGGCGGCCTCCACAACATACATCTGAACGGTCTACCGTTGAACTTAGAGCTACCAAATTTGGTACAGGTATACTTTGGAGGGTGGAAATGTGTACCTCCAAGCCATATTTTTCTTATTCAAATTTTAATTATTTAAAAATTAAGCAAATTTTGGACGTTTTCGGCCATATTTTCGTGAATAACTTCCGAAAGAACTATTGCATGAAATACATACTTTAAAGTGCATTTTTATACCACTTTAAAGTGCAAACAATTATCTTTCCAATGATATTAGTAAGAGTACTGTGTGATAATTACTTTTAATTTTACAAGGTTTTAAATTGTCATTAACTGCGGTCAAGGGCGCTCAAGGAGACCGTTTTTCTTTTCGACCAAAGGTAGGGAGGAAGGGCGGGGGGAAGGAAGGACTCTGCTATACAGTCATTTGTCAATAATGAAAGGGCAGTCATTGCTAGTCATTAGCGGTTAGAAGGAAAGGAAAAAAAAAAGCTCATCTGGCAATCAATAGGAAAATAGCGGTTGAAGCAATAAGAATGATTTTCTGAATTAAGTATAAAACCTTTTAATGTTAAAGATGAAGGTGACATTTTTCCGTCCAAATTTTTTTGTACACTTCTTGCGTAATGCAGAAAAAATTATTTAAATATAATTACTTTCTAAATGTATTACACAAAATGACTGACTAAAATGTTGAAATAAAATGCAGATCAATACTTTTTACAGCTCATCCACTAATGTAGTTTGCAATACGATTAAGAGAGCTGTTTTGTTTATAAGGAATAAGAAAGTAAAGTCGGATACGAAAAGAACGCGGTTTAAATGTCTATCGAAATTTGAAGTTAAAAATTACTTTGCTAAGGGAACCAGGAATATAAAATAACGCATAGGAGATTCATTTGAAATTGTATTCCGGCGAACAAGCTGGTCGCCGAAGGCGGCTAGTAATAAATATGGAAGCATAGTTTAAAAAAAAATAATAACAAATTTAAGCTGCTGACGTTTAGTACCATAGGAGCCCCAAACCGCTGCTGAGTACAGCACTTGAACCTTAGAACTATTGCTGGACACATGACTGACAAAGTCAACCTAAATTTAGGCATCACTGAAACATCACCGTACACCAGACAGAACAGAGGAGAAGAGGCACGCGCCGTCACCACGTAATTTTACTATTCTGCAAGGGATCTGTAATCCGTTATTTCTTTACGGACGGGTAACTTTTTAGAACACTAAGGTGAGGTTGTCGCACTTTATACGCCATCCCATATTTTCAAATTCTGTGCATGTTTAATTACATAAAACTTTATTTTTTATAGTGTAATAAGATTAGGGGTTGGAATGGATGGATAATTTACGCATCTGTGCCCGAATTTTAGCCGCTATCCTCTTCGTTAACTGGATTTCCTACACCTCAATCTCGAAATCGGTGAACTGTGGCGCACATTATACGCCGTACCTGTCAGCAAAGGGTTAATCATAATATTTTTGCATCCATAAGAGGAGATTTAGTTAACTTTGGTGGCAGATTAAGTTATAATATCAAACGTTCCAAGTCTGGGACAGGAAGATTTTGAAAATCAGAATTTACAAAAAAAAGACTTAAATTATTTTAATTCGTCAGTATGTAGAACACAGATATAAATTAAATACAAAAAAAATATAAAAAAGTATTCGTAAAAGAAGAATAGAAAAAAATTCGCGCAAGTGAGAACAATAAAAGTTTTGTTAGAAATTGTGTTTGAAAACAGTTTCAAAAATTAATTAAAATTAAACAGAATGTTTCATGGAATTTAACATTGGTATCATTAAAAAGCTAATTTTTCAACTTTAAGATGATGTTAAAATGGTTTTTGTGCAATTATATGATCCTAAGTTATTGCGGAAAAACTTTAAAATTTAAGGTAATTTTTAATTAATTAAAATTCTGATAAAAATTTAGAAAATTACTTTCTTGGAGAGCACCTACTACCCAAGAAACAACCACCTGACACATTTCAAGTTTGTAATCTGAGTGGTTTGGGAGATACGTTTATGAGTCAACTCAGCGAGTGACTTTCTCTTTTACATACAGGGTGTCCACACTTATCATGGTCCAATAGCTAATTTCTAAACCGTTAGAGATAAACATATCGTTCCAATTGAAAAAATGCTTTAAATGAAGGTAAGAATTATATTTTATCTTTTTTGAGTCATTAAATATATTTCTGAAACAGGTACGAATTCTAACTTTTTATACGCTCCCCCGGTCCTATCAGTCATATTTAGTAAAATATTCTTCACACACTAACATTTTAAAGAAAAAAGTTCCACTCCTCTGCGACTAAAACTGACCGAGTTATGGAGCTTTGAATTTCATAATTTTAAACCAATCAGCGGCCTCGTCCAGAAGGCGTTACGCATTGATTGGTGGATTGACATCAAAGCGGCTGTTGAAATAGTGTAAAGTGATAAGTCAGCGATATTCAATGCTCAAGAACTCGGTCAGTTTTAGTCGCAAAAAAGTGGAACTATTTTTGTTTAAAATTTTATTGTGTGAAGAATATTTTACTAAATATGACTGACTGATAGGACCGGAGAACCGCATAAAAAGTCCGTAACTTTTGAGTCACTAAATATATTTCTGAAACAGGTACGAATTCTAATTTTTTTAAAACGGTCCACCAGTCCTATCAGTCATATTTAGTAAAATATACTAGTAAAATAAAAATAGTAAATTCGTAACTTTTTCTAAAATATATTTATCGACTCAAAAAAAGATAAAATATAATTCTTCTCTTTATTTAAAGCATTTTTCCAATTAGAACGATATATTTATCTCTTACGGTTTAGAAATTAGCTATCGGACTGCGATAAGTGTGGACAACCTGTATATAGATTTGTAAAATAAAGCGGAAACCATGCCAAAAATAGACTAACTACTTTTATCTTGTTTTATATTTATTCGATAAATTGTTTCTTAAATTTGAAAAACTTTTATTTACGGTGTATCAAGAGTAGAGATAGTAAAAATTCAGGAGGAATATCGAGGATAATTACGGTCTCTTATTCTTCGAAGTTTCAGCTCAGAATAAAGAAAGCCTGTAGTTTTCTAAACCTTAGTCACGTAATCTTTGAATTAACTTATAATAGCAGAAATCAGAATTCACAAGGGACGCAGAAAATGAGCACGTATTCCCAAAAGCCAAATAACATTAACACTAAGAGGTGATGACCGTAAAACTTTTTAAGAAAGAGTTTTCTTTTCTGAGTCAGAAGTAGTTACATATATGTGAAAGTTGAGTGATGACTACTTTGTTTTTTTAGGACAGAGTTCAGAGCTGAAAATCTTCATTGCCGTTAAGTAATAAACGTTATCTTGCAGTTACTTTTTTACTTTCTCGTATACAAAGAGAAAGTATTGTGATCGTCAAGAAATTCGACATCGGGATTTTGATGAATATCCACGTTTCAGACCTCCCTGAATCCGAAAAACACGTTTTTGGAATTATGTCGGTTTTTCTGTGAATACGTTAATTCAAAAACGCAACTATCTATAGGCATAAATTTTGGTATGTGGCCTTTTCAGATTTCTAACTAATTTTGGACAAAATCTGTCTAAGGGAAGTCTATCTATTCGCCTGTCCATGTCTATCTGAACAAGATAGAAAGTATTGCAATCGTCAATAACTGGACCTCGAGGTTTTGATGAATATCCCCGTTTCAGACCTCCCTGAGTCCGAAAAACACATTTTTGGAATTATGCATGTTTTTCTGCGAATACGATAATACACAAAAACGCAACCATCTATAGGCATAAATTTTGGTATGTGGCCTTTTCAGATTTCTGTCAAAGTTTGAACTAAATATTTCTAAGGGAAGTTTATCTGTTCGCCCGTCCATGCCCATGGGAACAAGATAGAAAGTATTGTGATCATCAATAATTCGACTCGAGATTTTGATGAATGTTCACGTTTCATACCATCCTGAATGCTAAAAACATATTTTTGGAATTATGTCTGTTTGTCTGGGAATACGATAATTCAAAAACGCAACTATATGTAGGCATAAATTTTGGTATGTGGCCTTTTCAGATTTCTGTCAAAGTTTGAACTAAATATTTCTAAGGGAAGTTTATCTGTTCGCCTGTCCATGTCCATGGGAACAAGATAGAAAGTGTTGTGATCATCAATAATTCGACTCGAGATTTTGATGAATGTTCACGTTTCAGACCTCCCTGAATCCGAAAAACAATTTTTTGGAATTATGTCTGTCTGTGATCACGATACCTCGAAAACGCAACGAGCTACAGGCATAACATTTGGTATTTGGTCTTTCCATCAAATTTGCGTATTTCTGTCAAATTTCGGACGAAATTCATCAATGGGAAGTTTGTCTGTTCATCCGTCCAAGCGCATGCGAACACGGTAACTCAAAACAAGTAAAAATAGATGGATTAAATTAAACATATAGATTTAACATTAGCATTTTAGATCTGCATCAAATTTTGGACATAACCGTCAAATGGATGACCTTCTGTCAGTCTACACATTTACATGCAAGTAAACGTAATAACTCAGAAACACGACAACATGGACAAATGAAATTTTCTTTGTTTTCTTGTCAATAACATTGTGGATCTGTATTTAACTCGCCACGCCTACCCACTTGCCCATAAGGTACAACCATAGGGTTTCAACGGACGGCGGGGAAGAGTACAAAGAAAAAGTCATACATTGTATAAAAAATCAAATATTCAAAACAAATCTTAATATAAATAAAAGTCATTGCGGCTATGTATGTGGGTATGTATGTGGCTATGTTCCAGATCTCCTCCTAAACCAATGGACAGTTTTTAACCGAATTTTGCATACTTAGTATTCAAGACAAGGGGAAGACACTTATGAACTTTTCTAAGTCCAAAAGTTAATTAAACAGGCAGTTAATTAGAAATTAACCGAAACCGTTTTTCCGCCGTAACTTCGGAGCAAATTGTCCGACAAAAAATATTTTTATACCATCTTAAAAGTTCAAAATTTTATCTTTTCAATGATACCAATTTTATTTCTGTGACATTTTTCCTGCAATTTTTATTAATTTTTTAAAGTTTAATAATTTTTAATTACGCGCAGAAGATTTTGAAATAATGCAAATTTATAGCTACTCCGTTGCTAGGCAACGGTTAGATTTTGAAGTAATTTACCTTCATCTGTGAAAATTTTGCTTATTTTTATAAATATCTATAATATAAAGCAGAAAATAAATATATCTGTCTGTCAATTATAAGAACTTCCTCCTAAACAGTGAACGGTAGCGACATGAAATTTACACACGACATTCTAGAGCATATTTCTAGATCAACGGTGCTATTTTCAACTTTCAGAGTTAATTAGTTCCTAATATATTTAATTAAATAACGAAAATTAGCCGCTTTTAAGCCTAATGCTTAAACGTTTTCTGCCAATAACTTCTGAAATAATTATTAGACAACAATTATTTTTGTGCCATTTTAAAGAAAATTATCTTTTTAATGATATTAATTCCATTGAGATAAAGTGTTTACTCTGATTGTAATTAAGGTTTAAATATATATATTTAATGCAATTTCTAACAATACTTTTTATTCTTTTAGAAATAAATTAAAGCCAAATTACTGTTTCGCGCGCGTGCTTTTGCCAGTGTTCAAGTTAATATAAGAAAATTTTGCTTTCTTTGACCATAAACAACAAAGGAGATTTTCACTTCCGGTTTCTTGTATTCGTAGCATTTACAGCTTTTAATACGGTTACACAGTGATCTAATGACGTTAGTGAATTATTCTCTCGTAGTTTTGTTTAATTTTCACAAAATTTTTAACTGATCCTAATGATTGTGTGCTAAGGCTACTTAGCCCGTTCGTATCGTAGGAAGAGGAAAAAGGGGAGAGGAAGAAAAGATGTTTTAACGGTCTATATATCGCGAGAACTACTCCTAAACGGTGACATGAAATTAGCACATGCCATTCTGGGGATCATTCTTAGATTAATTCTACTCTTTCAAACAAAATTATTTCCTAAGATATTTAGTTAAATAACGAAAAAAAAACAACTTTCGAAGTTTTATCTCAGTTTTTTGCCAATAATTCCAGAAAAATATATTGCACGTAGCTTATTTACATACCATCTTAAAGAGCAGAAAATCATCTTTTTAATGATTTCAAATTAAATGTTATGCGTTCTTCTTCGTAATTTAATAAACATTTTCAATTTATTTCATACACAATTTGTAACAATGCTTTCTGTTATTGTAATTAAATTCAAACCATTGATCGTTTTATCAAATCCTTCATTCCAGTATTTTTGCCATTGTGAAAGTTATGATAAAAATATTGTTTTCTTTGAATGTTTACAGAAAGGCAGAAATTTTATTTAGCTTTTATGTCGTAGCGTATACCTCTTTCAATATGTTTGCGCCACAATACAATGATGTTAATCACTCTCTTTCCGCGATGCTTCATTTAATTTTACAAATTTTTAATGGTCCTAATGAGTGTTTAAAATCCTTCAAGATTGTTGAACCCACTTCCTACCGGAGGGAGAGGGTCTAAGGAGAAAAAGAAAGAACACTATGAGGTTTTCCCGGTCAGTGACAAAAACTCTAAAGAGAAGATAATGATAGTTCGGATAATGGCAAAAATTAAGATATGAAAGAGTTCCTGCTGTTGCCGTAGCAATGATGGGAATGAGAAATGGAGTACAAAGGACTACGAGATTCTTGCCAAGTATTTCAAACTAAGGAGAGATAAAAAAAGGGTGTTTCTCTGCTGGTCCAAAGGGTCAGTTGATTAACGAAAATCAACGAAAGACGCTTCCGTGAAAAGCACTTTTAGTAAATTGAAAGTGCTATAAGTACTTGTACTTGAAAATATTTTTATCCCGAGCAACGCCGGGCATATCAGCTAGTACACAATAAAAATACAATCCTCAAAAATAATAATATATGTAATACATTAAAAGCGACCAGGGACCTTCAAAATCTTTTTTTTTTTATATTTTCAACTAATCAATTTGAAATTTGCATGTATTAGTAGGAGCACTGTATAAGACAACACACAAAATCCCAGTGCAATTTATTTATTTATGGGTTATGGTTATAAATGTAATTATTTTAATATAAATCATTGGCCTTTATGATAAGTGTTCCAAAAACTTCAATTTTTGTTCAAATTCCATGACATTTTATATAAGTATAAAAACATATATAGGGAAGAATTTTTGTCATTCATATAGAACTTACTTTGTTTTTAAACCGAAAATATTTTCTTCCATATCAAATATTGGGCACATTTTTTTTTCCAAAATCAATAGTTTCGAGTTACTGTGTGTGTTCATTTTGAAGTCCCTTTCTGAAATATAAAAATGAATCCCAATTTTTGTTTGAAAAGAGTTAGAGTAACTAATAAAAAAATTGGAATGATTTCGAGTGATTTTGGAGAACTTGGAACATTTATCATAAATATCATTAATTTTTGTTAAAAATTACATATATGCCCATAACTTAGAAATAAATAAATATATTACAGTGAAATTTTGTGTGTTGTCTCTCTTATATAGTGCTAATGCCTAAAAATTTCAAAATGATTGGTTGAAAATTTTAAAGAATGATTTTGAAGGTCCTTAAATAGACAAATTTTCATACAATATGAAATACAGTGCCATCAAATACTTACTATTCGTGGGGGAACCACAACCAAATAAAAAAATACTTAAAGTTCTTTATGAAATTTTCAACAAAATCGATAGAGACGCCCAGAATCCATACTAAATTTTCTTCTCAGTACTATAACGCACAAATCGCTCCATATTGTGATAGCATACGAGAAAAGCAATGAGAAAACTCTCCCGCTGGTTTAGATTACAGTCGTAGAATAATTTTGAAAATAAAAGATTTAAATTTAAAGCTGAGATTTCCAAGATCTTCCTCGGGACTAGAGTTAAAAAGAGAGCACAAAAAACTCTAGCGCCCTCCACAAAATCCAAAACTTGGAGAGCAGAGACTGATTGAGGCCAGCTTATATGGACTAAGAAGGTGAAATCACCATTCAATGGAGAGCAACCTTGATTGGACCGATGAAAAAAATTTTAAATTGCTCTTTTCCTAATTTAAAATTTATTTCATCTGTGAAAATTCCAGGAGAGCTGTTCAAATCGGCATCGCCAATGTAGCCACATGGACTGTCGGAAAGCTCAACAAAGGAGTAGTCACACAAAGAGCTTTTTTTTACTCCATGCCTGATAGATGAACGTCTATGGATCTAGTGACACTTGGCACACAAAACCTTTTCCGAACTCCCAATTAAGAAGGAGTGACGGATGTCCTTTCTCAGTTGAACTGAGACGAGACTATCCATAGCCCAGACCGTTAATGGCCGAGACTGGCATTGGACATAAATCTATCGCCTGGTGGAAGGAAGTCACCCCACTGGCGGACGTCATCGAATTCTTAGCCAACCTTCACGAGTTGGGCGGACCTTGTTCCTGGGAAAACGAGGATTTAAACTGCGGCGGAGGAGAAAAAAGGAAGTTGATTTTCGATCGCCGATCACCTCTTGATCGGATTCCGATCATAGGATCGTATTTCCAGTGTTGGATCTTCGGATCGGTTTTCAAAGGAACTGGGTACCTTGCGACCAGTTGTATAGCTGCGAGAAGCATCGTTAAGAAGCTGTACGCTTCTGTTTAACTTTTTCATGAGAGCATAACTCTCGTATCTGAACTGTGCTAGTTTTTATTCTAGATGAGCGGATGCTCATGAGGACTTGTTGAACTTTCCGATAGATTTTAAGTAGAGCCTTTGCTCTGGGTGACTGCCATTTCTAGCTGCAGAGGCTGTCTCAACACCATCCTGTAATTACACTCAGGTCTATGATATCTGACCATTCTGTATATAAATCATTACCTTATTTTGTAATCCATAATTAACCAAGAACCTCCGAGTAATTTCAAAATGAAATTCATTATAGTGATACTAGTCTAGCTGTTGATTTACGCTATCCTAAGTCTCTAAACGTCACACATCTGTTAAAACCCTAATTCAAAATAAATTACACTGTACTGAAGATAAATAAACTACAAGAGTTTCTACTA
>BGPR01022387.1:10485-25433 GCA_013235015.1 Araneus ventricosus | reverse complement strand
CGCAATAAACAAAACGGAAAACTCATCCATAAAAACCAACGCGTGGGCCATTTAAAAAGCCTTCATGGGTCAGTGTCTGACCCGCGTGTCTTAGGTTCGCCACCACTGGTATATATGATGCTGCAACAACTTAAAAACTATTACTCATAATTTCAAACTTTTTTATTATCTATACTAATAAAAGGCATTGTCTGTGTGTGTGTGTCTGAGATGTCCAGACAAATCTATTGCACTTACAGCCATGAAATATGGCACACAGGTAGGCGTAATGGTGACTGAATGCACCTCGAAACCGGAATTTTAAAATTTAATCTAGAAATTTTTTTATTTAATATTTTGTGTTGTTTTGGGTGATTTTTCACAGTCATTTCTCAATAGCATGGCTTCGAATAATTGTACGAAAAGAACAGTTACACCACCGGAAAGAACAAACGATTTCAGTTCTAATGAAGTTTTTTTCGTGCGTCTAAAGTAATTTACTGAATTTTGAGAAATTTTTGAATAATAGTCATTTTTATGGTAATTTTTAATAAAGATTTCTTCAAATTACCGCATCTGACGTTCTAACATCTCTATAATTAGCTCATCAGCTTATAACTGGAACGTTTCTGTCGGATTTAAAACAAGAACGGTTAAAGTATCTTTTCTGCTTTCTGTAAATTAATTTCTCCCTGATGAGTTCAAACAGTTTTTTTGCTAGCGAGATTTAACTGTGAGAGTTTCTCCGGACGAGTGACCTTCCTCGCGACGTCATATGCTTTCATTCCCAGCATGCATTTCTACTATACGATATGTATCTTTTGTTCCGATTTTGTTCTCAAAACTTCTTCGTGTCATTGGTGGGCATACTTTTTCCCCATTTTGTTGAAGTCCTGATTCCACGGGCAACGCCATGCGCGTACTTCTAGTTTGAAATATGTTAAAGAATCTATGGTTCCAGAAAATAATCAACTTAATCCGAAACACCTCGTACAGCAAGTGCCCACTTCAGGGTTCTGTGGTTACCAAAATCCTCAATAAAAGAGTTATAGAAAATTTTACAATTTTGCTCATATAGAAGTATCCATATCAGCATCTAGCAATGCAGAATAAACTTGTTAAAAATCAATAATATTTGGTATATTACATTGAAGTTGAAAAATTTTAAGTGCACAGAAAAAGTATGAAGTATCTCTTTATGATAAACACAAATTTTATGGAATTCCACAAAAATTTCTAGTATTGTTCTATTTTCTCTGTCAAAAAAATCTATTTTAAAATTTTAACATGTAATCAGAAATATATATAGATTAAATGGCTCGGACCCATGTAGATAACTACCATTTTGGTATCTTTCCTACTGGTTAATGGGTATTTGTGACAAAACTGTAAAGTCAAAGAAATCTAAAATTTGATATTTAGGATATTCCGATTGTACTACACCTGGAAAAATAGTTGCGGGTGTAGGGTCCTGAGATAATTAAACAAATACAGATGATTGGTAAAATCCTGATATGAATGAACACATAAAAAGTGTTTCATGGCAGCAGTTGAAAACAAATCCAATTCTTCAGTGGATTACTTCAAAACTCCTTTGGAAACTTATCTTTCGCATACAGTTTAGCAATATGCTAATTCTCCTTCTCAAAGTATATACAGAGCCGTCTACCTTTTCCACTTTGCCGCCGAGCAATCGATTTCGTCCATTCAGATATTTCTCGGGAATAGAAGATTTCTCCAGCGAACTTTTTAATTTAAACTTAGATGAGACTACTAAAGTTTATTTACACTTTGCCATATTGGCTAAATCACGAAATGGGATCATCATGTGTTCCACAGCCATTTCATCTCTTTTAAAATTTGGCGAAGAAAATGAAGAAAAAGACATTTCTTCTTACTTTGGAAGACTATCTTGTGAGGGTAGGCCATTAAACTCAAGATGAATTTCATTTATTGCTCCCTTGTGTACTTTAAAGTACAGAACTTTATACTTTTAATGTTCTTATAAGTTAGAGGGAAAAAAACCGCATTAACATCTTTTATTTTTCGACTTCCTAGAATGGAAATATGCTTAATTCAATAAAACTAGATATTTTTCGAGAAATTGTGATGCTTTTACTTACTTTGTCTTTTTTTATTTGGAGGGATTTGGTAGTTTAATTCTCTTTAAAATGTAACTTTTCATAAGGGAAGTCTTTGATAATTCTTTAAGTTAGAAAATATCTTGAGATTTAACTAGCATGAGAAGGAAGATGAAGTTTTACTTAATATGACATGGAAGCTGGGAAACAGAATTGACGAATAAGTACAATCAATTTGAAATGAAATTTTTCTTCAAAATTTTGTATTATATTCAGAACGAGCTGAATGATATTTGAAATTTCTTCATATTCATCTAATACAGTGTCTCGACCTCAATATAACATCTGTAATTTGAAGATTTTTTTTTTGTTAGAGTTAATTAGGAACAAGACAGAATTCAAAGAATCATATATATATATATATATATATATATATATATATATGGAGATTTCTGTGATAGCGGCATGGTGAGTAATGATATAGCAAAAGCTTTATTTGAATACCGAGTCATAAAAATATTTATTCAGAAATTTCTCTGAGGAGATATAAGACTTCTTGAGCAAGCTTCTTAATTTCAACTTGACGAAAGAATTGAAACTTATTTAGACATGGCAGTATTGATTAAATCACGAAATGAGATCATCAGGTGTTCTGCACCCATTTCATCCTTTTTTTTTCTTTCGCGAAGAAAATGAAAAAGTCCTTTCTTTTTAACCTCAAAGGATTATCTAGAGTGGCAAGACCGTTAAAGTCATAATCGATTGCATTTATTTCTCCTTTGTGCACTTTAAAGTGCTGGCCTTTACACTTCTATACACTGTAAAAAAAATCCCGTAAAATTTACGGTTTTAAACCGGCAGCTGAGTTGGTTGTGCAAAACCGTAAAAGTTACGAAGCAAATCCGTAGGCACAACGGTTTTTTACCATACAGGGACAAGTTTTTTCCGTAAAAGTTACGAAGTAAATCCGTAGTCGCAACGGGTTTTTACCGTATGAGATCAAGTTTTCTCGTTAAAAATTAAATCATCGAAGTAAGTGACGTCATCGACTGAGTTGAGTTGTTTTCTCCTTCTGTTCGAGTTGAGTTGAAACGTGCTGATGTGTATTATCGATTATGAATATTAATTAATCAAGGCTTTATTATTAATTTCAATTAATCTAATTTTTAATTGAACTTACTTGGACGATTTCGATGCAAGATGGTGACAAAACTTCGAACTCCTCCGAGCCGGGGATCGAAACCGCGTTCATAGAAACAAAAGGCAGTCGCTCGAAATACTAGACCACCAGAGACTTCAGAAAATGAAGTAAAAATAATCTATTTGAGTTTTAAAGTCACTGTAGCTCTAGTGGCGCCACCTAGTGGTGTAAAAATCAACTATTGCCAGAACACGTGTTTTAAGGTTAGCTTTCATGAGTGACAACAGGTTACTGCAACATGTGTAAACAATAGCGGAGATGGAACCCTATTAAAAACATGAAATGAATGCAATAAAATTACATTTAAGAAAAGGGAAAGTTATCATACGGAAAGCAATACCGTCTGACGAAAAACAGAATTTGAACTGACGGTTTTAAACCGTTTATGGCTGGAGCGGAAAACGGGGAAAAACCGTTTTGTCAACAAAACAGCTTTAAACCGTCAAATATACGGAAAAAGTCCGGGAAAAAAACGGATATTTTTTACAGTGTAGTTCTTGCTCTGAGAAAAGAAGATGAAACTGTAACTTCTTTTTCTCATCTTCTGAACATGAAAATCTGCATAAATTAAGAAAACAAGAAAATGTTTGAAGAAATGATAATGCTTTTATCCACTTAATCTTCATTTTTCGGAGGGATTTTGTACTTTTTACTCTGATTGGAAAGTTTTTGAAAAGTTTTCTATTATTTCATGAAAGAATGCTTTGGATTTATTCTATAAATTAGAAAATTTTCTTCCTTTTCTAAAAATGGACAGAAAAATGCACTCTTGCATAACTTCGATTCAAGTCATTTTTTAAATATGAATACCTTTAAGATGGTAAGTGTTTGTTACACTTTTATGGCTTTTTTACACTTATAAGCGCTACGAATTCTTATGGGTTTAATCTATTTGAACGACACGGCATCTCCTTTTAAACATAATAACTGAATATCTGCAATTTGAAGAAAATATTTATTTATTTGAGTTAATTGTGAATTGGACAGCATCGAGAGAAATTGATATCTTCTTGATATTCCTATGATATACATATGGAGACGAACGATATCGCAAAAATATATTACTATATTTTAGTAGTTCTGGAAATGTATTTTCTATATTTTAATCATTGTAATTGCGTCATTGCACTGTGATGCCTTTTTCTAAGATATAGGTTAAGGTTTAGTAGAAAAGTATGTTTAAGGCAAATGATTGCTATAAAGCCGCTTTGTCTCCAACTGAGGAAAAGAATTTGAGAACTAATTCTTGAATGAGGACTACACATGAGAGTCGGCCTCACCACCCACTCTAACTCTAAGATATATGGGATTGCTTATTCAGAATCTTCCCATCATACGTAATTCTCTTTCCCTTTTTTTCTTTTTCAGTTGGTCTTCCTTTTGCGAAAAAAGCTTGCAAGTTCGCAATTATGCATAAAGAACATTCATAAAAAATTGATTCAACTCTGTCGTGATAGATCAAAGAATGGTTTAAAACAAAATTTCTTAGGAAGAATAATTGTATAAATAATTTTATCCAAATTAAAATGGGATTAAATGAAAACATTATATAGTTTAAAATCATTCTGGCCCCATGTGCTTTCCTTTCTGAGATGAATGGATTCATTATTCTCATTGCGGTTTTCTTTCCAAGCGCAATATTGTGTTTTTTCCAGGTTAGCTCGCTTTTATTTCTTTCTAATCCTATCTATTTGAAAATATCTAATACAATGCAAAGATTTAGGAACAAATTTATTCAATACGATATTGATAGATTAAGGAATTATTGTTCTCAAGAAATAGTTGAATAATTATGTAAATTATTTTATAAATGATGGAAACATGATTAGATAAAATAGCCCTTGATATCCTATTCAATGGCGGGATGTTTATAAAAATATTACATTATAAGACTAAAAATTCGTAGCTTAAGACTAAATGCTATGGTAGTTTACTGAAACAGCAAAAAAGAATTATAACAATCATGTTTATGATGATTATTACTAGATTAAATACATGACAAATATGAGGAATACCTTTTTATTAAATCATCTCTATCTCCTCCAGAGAAAGTGATTTGTGCTGTGAATGTTTCTGACCCAGATATATACAGTACAGACAATACCGTTGCAGACCTAAGGTGTCGCATGCACTAGACCCAATTAGTAGAAATGGTCTACCTAGTCTGAGCTTGTTAATAACTGAGTAGACCTTGTTTCAGCGTTTCTCTCTTATGCTATTAACCTTCCAACTCTATGCACAGCGAAACAAAGAATAGTAATTATCGCATTATATTAGGAAAATTAAAATATCTTGCTCTCTAAGAATGCAGCATGCCTTATATCAAAATTATTAAAAGTGACTTTGTATCTGAAAATGCGTAGTCATATCTCGTTCTTAAATTCTTCTGCAAGTGCAGTTTTGTGAACTTTTTCATGTTAAATAAACAGTTGATGAATTAGAAATTTTATTGAAAAATAATATCTTAAGGTTGCACGGTTTATACAAACTAAGATTTTTTTATATTTCTCAGAATCCATTTGTAATTTAAATGAAACAAATATTATCATAAAAAGTATTCAAAATCCATTTTAAATTTAATGTGTTGAAGAACAGAAAAACCCTTGTAGGCTAAGAGTAAATAGATTTCCTGCAAATGGAAATAGATATTTTTTTGTCACAATAACATCACTATATATTTTGGAATTTATTTCCCAGTAAGCTAACACAATATTTGTTCGTGATTTCATTTTTCGATTAAAGTTTTGTATTTACTTTTATATTTCTTTTTTTTTAGCTCATGTCATTTTCTACACTTTGAAAAACTCAAATTTCGTTTTATAATAGAAATTAAATAAGGAAAAAATACATATAGTCTAAATTTTTTTCTCTAGTTACACAGTAATTAAATACACATCAACTTCTCGTAAAATAATTTTCTCAACCCTTATAAGTTTCAATTGATTTATGAGTTTAATAAGGTAGTTAAAAATAAAATTTAATATGTCACCATCCCGTGGCCTTTTAAAACATTATGCATATAAAACACGATTAAGCAGCATATCTGCTTCCGTTTCTTCACATTCCTCATTCAGTTAGCATTTCAGCAATAAAATCCATCCTCTACGCCAAACTTGGAATGTAATAGGAATTATTTTTTTTATCATTAACTCTCAGTAAATTTGCTGTTTAATTTTAGCTGCTAGAATTCCCTGATCAAAAAAAATATGAAATTCATAATCTCTTGAAAGATAATGTTTTCATTGTGCGCTAGGTATGCTTCTTAATTGTAACTGTGTCATTATTTTGATTTTTACCCAATAACCTACAAGAAAATATATTTGATTTCAACTGGATTGAAATTTGCAGAAAAGTAACCAAAATATAAACAACTTATTGAATGATTATTTAATTGGCAAGCGCGGAACAATAGGTTGAATGGCAAGGTAATAAATTTCTATGTATGCAGCTAAATACTGAATTTCGGTTAATGCAAAATTTTGTGAAATTCTGAGTAAATTTTTTTCGGAAAACGAAAATGTAGTCATTCAAGATGCAAAGCTTATTGAACTGAGAAGAGAATAGGCTAGACAGCATCAAATATGAAGGGAGAAATATTGTGATACGGACCGAGATATACTAGAATCAAAACCATTTATTTATAAGGATTTTTCAAGTGAAAGTAAGAGTGCAAAATGCAGCGCTGGTGTTCAGAGAGGTAGAACTTCTGCTGCAGATGGCGCTGTATGTCTGGGGAAGCGGCTGTGTTCGATTTAGCGGCCGTGTATCGTTTTTGCAAACAGAAACGCGCCAGAACCAGTGAAGGGCGTGCCATAGATTCCTCCAATGAGGCGCAGCGTGCTGTTATTCAATTTTTGTATGCCGAAGGATTTTGTGGAATGGACATTTTTACAGACGAATGTGTATGTGACTCAGTGCTTGTCAACTTGCGATTTTCATGTTTCCGGGCCTCTGAAGAAAGCGTTGAAAGGATGCCGGTTTGCAGACGCCCAATGAGATCCGTGCAAGCATTGAAGAATGGCCCGCATGCAACCAAAGACTTTCTTCAAATCTCGTATTCATAATCATGTGAAACACTGGGATAATTGTTTTAACCAACACGATGATTATGTGTAATAGACTGTATAAACTGATAAATTGTCTCAACGTCCCATCAGATGCTGTTTCCCTACGAAATACGTTTTTGTTTACATTTTAACTTGTGAATGTACACACAATTCCACTTCATTTACTCATTGTACTATCGACTATGTACCACTGTTCCATTTCCAATCATATGTGTATTGTAAAAAATAATCTCTTGGTAAATATTTTCGCAGTCCCAATTTTATTTGAACAAACCTTCTAAATAAATGGAAAGGGACGATGCGAACTTAAATTCTTAAGGTGATGAAACACTGCTTAGAAATGTTATTATCGCTTCTTTGTTTGTATCTGTAAGGGTTGGGATGCTATTTTCAATACAAGGCTTGGAGTTGCTGTTCTAGCCTCTCGTATATAATGTCAGTATTCTCGATATCTTACCATCACATATGAGGTGAGAGAATTGAGTTAAGGAGTTTATTATCAATAGATACATGATGTTGGATTGTTTCTTTTGAACGCCCCATGTCGAAGACTCCACAACCGTTGCGTAGGGAGCACATTGAACTGCTTAGCACCGTACATTGTACTAACTGCTCTGCTTGTGTCCCTTGCTTGTCATTGTGCGAACGGCCTTAGGATTGTCTAAATCAGCGTGGGTAAGAGAAATAAATAATAAGAGAACTGATAGCATCAACAAACTGTTAAACGACTGCATCTATCAGTTATGCGAGAGGTGCAAAAGTTTAATACTTTAGATGTTCAGCTTGTGCCAACTGCCCTGCCAGCGTCCCCTTCACGTCAATGTGCGACAGGCCTAATGGTAGGCAAGGTCGGCATGGGTAAGAGAAAGAAAGATCATTGCTCGTAATTGTGCGGCCGACTTTCGGGTATGCAGCATAGGCGACGGTTAACGAAAGAAAGAACCAGGGAATTAATGCTATCAGAAAGTTATAAGAGCCAACATTGATGAGCTACACGAGGGTCGTGAAACTCTAATGTTTTAGATGTGCAATTTGCACCAATCCTTGCGCAGAGAAAACAAACTGGAGTGTTTTCTCCTCGACTTTCCGGGGCTTTTGTGTTCCCCAATGCACCTTGTTTTGAGGCTGAACTTCTTTATATTGGGAAGAAAATCGATTTTGCAGTTTAGAAATCTACTCATTAACGCACTGATGGCAAAAATGTGTAAAAATTTGTGTCTCCTAGAGCTTTCGAAATTTCATTTATTTATCTCGTTTGGTTTAGAATTATTCTTTCCAGATATTCACGAACAGAAACAGCCACAATCAGTCAACCTATTAACGGATTTTTTGCAATATGTGATAAACATGTACATTTCTGATGAAGAGATATTATGCCAAATTCCATCAATCTAGCTCGTTGAGTATTTTAATTTTTGTACTCACATAGGCACACGGCCGGAGAGTCTTCCCTTAGATGAATTTCATCCGAAATTTGACAGAAATTTACAATTTTGGTGTAATTCCTCTAATTAATTGCCTTTTTAGTTACCGTGTTCAATGACTGATATACCGAGGAACATAATTCCTGAAACTAATTTTTTAAAAACTCAGGGAGATCTAAAACGTGGAAAGTCATCAAAATCTCAGAAAATTCTGCCGCGTACAATGTTTTCTCTCTGTATAGAATGAAATAAAATAATAATAATAATAAATCTGCTGCTACAGCATTTCTTCTACCGGAAAATAAAATTTACTCTGAATTACGATATCTCAAGGATTCTAAAGAGAATTAATAAAATTCTCGATAGTGAAGAAATTATCATTAGAAATATTGGTTATTTTATCAATATTTCTTTATTTGGCTTTCATTTCCGTTGCCTCTTTACAGAACTCTTTTTTCAGTTTTTGTTCCTGTGAATGGAGAAACTGTTGACTGAAGGAAGCTGGGTAATGCATTATGCATTAGAAACTTGTAAAAAATGCTCTTACGAATGGGATTTTGAAAGATTAGAGTGCATATTTTTGTTGTAGTAGAAGTTTGAATTCATGTTTATTTCTTTTCGGAAATGCTGTTGGATTTGTAGAGTTGTTTACTTTGAAAGAAAACTCAACGCAGAGTGCAGGTCAAAATGTTTTTGACTATTTTTCGGTATTTTCTTGCTGCGGAAATTTTTGTATTCCACATTATTTAATTTTATTTCAGACTTCATGTTTATATATTATTTTAAAATTTATTTAATCCAAAATTAGGTATAGGAAACCGAGATTAAAAGTGTTAAATAGAAAAAAAATAAGTAGATACATTGATACTTGATTGTATTTTGAAATTTTACTCATTTTGAAGGACAAACGACGAATCATCCTTTTCTACCCTTTAAGAAGCTTGTGAGCCATCTAGATGGATTTAGAAACGTATGCTTTTCTATATCCATCTAGGTCTCGATTTATCACGTGAATTTTAACTGAGAATGCCGTATAAATTTGCAATCTGAGTCCTGCAATGATGAAGATATAAAATCTATAAGGAACATATATATGTAACAAGTATAAGGTATTGGCAGTCATACAGATCAAGGAAACGAGATGAAATTTTGGATTCAGGTATTTGAAGATATGTCCTCAAGAATGATGTGTGAAACAAAATCTCGACTCTCAAAGTTACAGTGACAAAATCTCGAAAATTACAAAACAACAAAATATTTATTGTTCTTCATAGTGAAAAATTATAAATGGCATAAAATTGGTACCTTCACCAAGACAATGCCGGAGGTAGGCAGAAATTCAGAAACAATAAGGTAAAAATCACCAATAATTACAGAGAAGTGACAGAAAAGCAAAAATTTTTTTATATGTCTCAAATTTTACAAGTATGGTTACGGTTTGTTGTAGCACCATTTTCTTAGTCTCTGCCTTTCACCGTCATTTTTCCTGTTGCAGGTACTGCCTAAAGTATTCATGGTTTTTCACTATGAAGATCATATTCCTATAAAAGAAGAATGTGAAATATTGAATTTTTTAAAAATTTTGTCACTGCAACCGTAATTGAGAGAGTTAAAATGCTGTTTTTGTATCATTCTTCAGAGCGTATCTTCTAATACCTACATTTAAAATTTCATTCTGTTTTCTTGAGCGATTATGATCGCAACGGACACAACTCCCTGCACAGGTATTTGCTTGTTTAAACATTGTTCAGAAAAAATTTGCTTTCAGTAAAATAAACGCTTTATCTTCAATCTTCTACCTACTCGTTGTTTCCTTCATTTCACGAATCTGAAATAAATACGACAACAATACAAGAGTTTACGTAACATCATTCTGAAATTTTAAAATGTACTTGAAATGGTTTAAAACAGTTGCGGATTTCCGCACAGGAGATAGAGGCGGCCGCCTCGTGCCTAGAGACTCTGGGAGGGGGGGGGGGGCTCAAAATATATGGGAGAAACATCTCAGCACTAAGCCGACGACGAATTTACGACATTATAGCCTTGTCTATAGTGTAGGGTGTACACAAATGAAGTGACACATTTCAAAAATTAATAATAATGAAAAAAAACTAAAAATATTGGAACTATGAATTTAAAAAAAATGTGAGCGGATGTCAAAAAGTTTTTACTCAGATAGGTAACATGCCATTTCGGTGGTCTAGACTCTAGGAGGTCGTAAATTACTGGAAATCAAAAATTTGTTTAGAGCCTTTTAATCAGAGTAAAATAAACCATTACCTACCCAATTTTTTAATGTTTTATTTATTTAGCACTTAAACGTCCTGTATCAGTACCTGGAAATTATGACATACCTACATCTAACAGTATGAAAATGACATAGCATATACATGGGGTCTAGAAAAGGTGGAACAAGCGTTTATTTCCTTAAATATTGATTTTTAGATCTATACTTCAAATTACAAAAATTCATCAAATAAGGTAAGAGTTTGCATGAAAATGCTTTCATAACAAAAATTAAATTTTTATACGGCCCTCATGGAGCAAAACTGTCAATTAATAAAATGTTTCTCTTAAATTCATCTGTTCACGTACATAGTTGCACGCTTCTACCTGCAAACCTTACAGATATATTAGAAGACAAAGTTGTTGAATTAGACCACTTTCCCATACCTCTCACTTCTGTTTGAACCAGTCTTTCGACGTAAATTTTAGAGATAATATGAATATTTTAAAAAATATTTAAAGGGCGGAATCAGGGAATAACAATGTATTTGTTAACTCTTGCGAAATCTAAAAACTATTCAATATTAATACATTAATGGAACTATTTAAAAAAATCGTTCATCTTGTGAATCTTCAAAAAAATTCACTGTGACTTATCAGCAGTAAGGCTCATCTTCCCAGAAACAAGTAGTGCTATAAAAATATCACTAGAATACAATTAAAATACAATTTTTCAAAAATAACTTTACCTTCACATAGTTCAAACTTGTAGTTCTAAGTATCTGAATTGAATTTTAGATAATTGCAGTCCTTCTTTTCAGTGAGTTCCGTTTTAATAAGAGAAATCGAATATGTAGGAACCATCCATTGAGGCAACATGAAAGTGAATTTGAAACCTGAAAACAGCCAATGAAGAAAAAAAAAATCATGAACGCGAAGGCGAACCATGGGTGATATTGAAAAGGGGAAACAATATTGGGCTTTTAGCGCAGAACAGGAGAATCCGAAATTCCAGTTCCGGCTAAGTTCTAAGACAGAAAGAATAGGTACTCGCCTTCGTCCATTATGCCACTTAATTGTACGCAATGAGCGAATTTTAGTGCTTTCTAAAAGTAGCTGGTGTGCAGCTCAATCCTGTGTCTGTCTTACTTTTTCATTCATTTTCAGTCTTTTTTCCTCATTTTCGTCTCTTTTTTCGTTGGTAATTGAACACTCAGAATGGAGAAGTAAGCAGATAAGAATAAAAACGATAATACGAATTTTTAAAATAATTTTGGTGAGTTCTGCAACTCTGCAGACCTAAAGGTCGAGTCGTTATTGCTTTTAGGGAAAGTTTAATAATACGCACAACGCTTAGACCAAATAATTCAGTATTCTTGCTCAATATTAGGCTATTTTCCTGTTAAACCATAAATTTTCAAGTTGTCCTTCCAATCTTTATCATGTGGATACTTGCAACTATCTGCAAATGAAACTAACTAACAGTATGCGTCATTGCCAAATGTTTTTCAATTCATGATGTACTTGCTACTTTACAAAAATTTTTATTTCGCTGTTTTTCAAAGTTAAATAAATAAACATTTCTGCATTAAACATATCCATATAAATATTATGTGAGCAGCATCTTAAAATTTAAAAATTAACATATCTTTGTAAGTTTTGGAGGTAGAATTGTGAAACTTAGTTTATAAATATACTGTAAAAAAAATCCCGTAAATTTTACGGTTTTAAACTGGCAGCTGGGTTGGTTGTGCAAAACCGTAAAAGTTACGAAGTAAATCCGTAGGCACAACGGTTTTTTACCGTACCGAAACAAGTTTTTTCTGTAAAAGTTAAGAACTAAACCGTAGTCACAACGGTTTTTTACCGTATGAGATCAAGTTTTCTCCATAAAAATTAAGTCATCGACTGAGTTGGGTTGTTTTTTCCATTCTGTTCGAGTTGAGTTGAAACGTGCTGAAGTGTATTATCAATTAGCAATATTAATTATTCAAAGCTTAATTATTAATTTCAACTAGTTTAATTGATCTAATTTTTAATTGAGCTTACTTGGACAATTTCGATGCAAGATAGTGACAAAACGTCAAACTCTTCCGAGGCGGGGATCGAAACCGGATTCATAGAGCTTACAGGCAGTCGCACTAACCACTAGACCACCGGGGACTTCACACAATAAGGTAAAAATAATCTGTTTGAGTTTTAAAGTAACTATAGCTCCAGCGGCGCTACCTAGTGGTGTAAAATTCAACTATTGTCAGAATACGTGTTTTAAGGTTAGCTTTTATGAGTGACAACAGGTTACTGCTACATGTATAAACAGTTATACCATGCCCTGTTTAATATGATATTTCATTTATTTCTTTGTTTTAAATAAAAAGGTTTTTTCAATGTGTCAGTTTTCCTACTAAACGATACGTGTTTCATATGAAAAATGGTTGATTCTGAATCGAATGAAATTAAGTTTTTTTCGCAAAATGTTAAAAGCTACATTATTCTTCAAACTTCTAAGCTTATTTTGAAAATTAGAGAAAATATTAGTGGTGATATATTTTTTCGTCCTAAATTATTTCTTTTTTATTTTGTTCATGCATAATTAAAGTCAATACATTCACTTATTCCACTATAGCGGAGATGGAACGCCATTAAAAACATGAAATGAATGCAATAAAATTGCATTTAAGAAAAGGGAAAGTTATCGTACGGAAAGCATGACAAAAAATAGAATTTAAACTGACGGTTTTAAACCGTTTATGGCTGGAGCGGAAAACGGTGAAAAACCGTTTTGTCAACAAAACAGCTTTAAACCGTCAAATATACGAAAAAAGTCCGGGAAAAAACGGATATTTTTTACAGTGTAGATGAGTGTAAAAGGAACATTTCACTCATTGACACTTTTGTTCAATGGATAACGTATAAAAATTTAATTTTCTTAACGTTTTATATTCAACTTCCACAGAAGCCGAAGTGTTTTCAAACAAATTCTTACTTTATTTGATGATAGTTTGTAATTGGAAGTATATGTCTAAAATCTGGATTCAGAATCAGTGCCAGGAAATTAGCCTAAAATCATTGGAATATCATCGGCAAAAAATCAGTGTAAACCAGTGTAATTAATTACCACGTAACGCACATTTAGAAACAGAATACGCGTGAGAAAAAATGTTGCATCATAACTTTCCTGGGCTTTCCATCATAATAAAAGACTACAAATGAGAAGGCACCTACTGACCAAGCAGTTGTCGCATCTCGGTCATGATTCTAATGGCCATCATCCAGATACGAGAGATGCTGGTACTCCGAAAACTATGAGGCTATCAAAACATATAAAAAAACAAAAACGAATAAACATTTCGTAGAAGACGGATTTGAAATTATAAAAAGCAAAAGATATACCTATTTCAATAGAAAACAGCAGAGAAAGAAGACAGACAAAGGATGAATACTAAAAAATTTATTATATCAATCACCAAACGCATCTAGAGATACATACAGACATCTGGCTTACACACAGCACACAGACAATAAAAGTAATACATACATATATATACACGATCTAACTAGTAGTACAAATACAGTTAAATAAGAGCCTTAACTTTGAATCCGATTATAAAGAAGCGTGGCACAGTATTCAGCAGGATTGCATCAAAACCCCCCTCACTTTTCTTTTGCGGGAGGAAAAAATTATTTTAATTATTTGTTAATAAATAATGGCCATGTAACGCGCATGTAAAAACCGAAAAGGTGTGGAAAGAATGTTGTATCACTACTGCCCTACTTATTCCATTTGAATAAAAGACAACAATATACAACGCGCCTACTGACCAAGCAGGTGTCGCATCTGGCTCATAATTTTAATGATCAAAGTCCGGATGCGAGAGATGCCGGTACTCCGAAGCCTGTGTGGCTATCAAAACGCCTCCCTTTTCTTTTGCGGGAGGAAAAAATTATTTTAATTATTTGTCAATAAATA
>BGPR01022386.1:10485-25433 GCA_013235015.1 Araneus ventricosus | reverse complement strand
CGCAATAAACAAAACGGAAAACTCATCCATAAAAACCAACGCGTGGGCCATTTAAAAAGCCTTCATGGGTCAGTGTCTGACCCGCGTGTCTTAGGTTCGCCACCACTGGTATATATGATGCTGCAACAACTTAAAAACTATTACTCATAATTTCAAACTTTTTTATTATCTATACTAATAAAAGGCATTGTCTGTGTGTGTGTGTCTGAGATGTCCAGACAAATCTATTGCACTTACAGCCATGAAATATGGCACACAGGTAGGCGTAATGGTGACTGAATGCACCTCGAAACCGGAATTTTAAAATTTAATCTAGAAATTTTTTTATTTAATATTTTGTGTTGTTTTGGGTGATTTTTCACAGTCATTTCTCAATAGCATGGCTTCGAATAATTGTACGAAAAGAACAGTTACACCACCGGAAAGAACAAACGATTTCAGTTCTAATGAAGTTTTTTTCGTGCGTCTAAAGTAATTTACTGAATTTTGAGAAATTTTTGAATAATAGTCATTTTTATGGTAATTTTTAATAAAGATTTCTTCAAATTACCGCATCTGACGTTCTAACATCTCTATAATTAGCTCATCAGCTTATAACTGGAACGTTTCTGTCGGATTTAAAACAAGAACGGTTAAAGTATCTTTTCTGCTTTCTGTAAATTAATTTCTCCCTGATGAGTTCAAACAGTTTTTTTGCTAGCGAGATTTAACTGTGAGAGTTTCTCCGGACGAGTGACCTTCCTCGCGACGTCATATGCTTTCATTCCCAGCATGCATTTCTACTATACGATATGTATCTTTTGTTCCGATTTTGTTCTCAAAACTTCTTCGTGTCATTGGTGGGCATACTTTTTCCCCATTTTGTTGAAGTCCTGATTCCACGGGCAACGCCATGCGCGTACTTCTAGTTTGAAATATGTTAAAGAATCTATGGTTCCAGAAAATAATCAACTTAATCCGAAACACCTCGTACAGCAAGTGCCCACTTCAGGGTTCTGTGGTTACCAAAATCCTCAATAAAAGAGTTATAGAAAATTTTACAATTTTGCTCATATAGAAGTATCCATATCAGCATCTAGCAATGCAGAATAAACTTGTTAAAAATCAATAATATTTGGTATATTACATTGAAGTTGAAAAATTTTAAGTGCACAGAAAAAGTATGAAGTATCTCTTTATGATAAACACAAATTTTATGGAATTCCACAAAAATTTCTAGTATTGTTCTATTTTCTCTGTCAAAAAAATCTATTTTAAAATTTTAACATGTAATCAGAAATATATATAGATTAAATGGCTCGGACCCATGTAGATAACTACCATTTTGGTATCTTTCCTACTGGTTAATGGGTATTTGTGACAAAACTGTAAAGTCAAAGAAATCTAAAATTTGATATTTAGGATATTCCGATTGTACTACACCTGGAAAAATAGTTGCGGGTGTAGGGTCCTGAGATAATTAAACAAATACAGATGATTGGTAAAATCCTGATATGAATGAACACATAAAAAGTGTTTCATGGCAGCAGTTGAAAACAAATCCAATTCTTCAGTGGATTACTTCAAAACTCCTTTGGAAACTTATCTTTCGCATACAGTTTAGCAATAT
Organism: Araneus ventricosus; assembly: GCA_013235015.1. NCBI lineage: Eukaryota > Metazoa > Arthropoda > Arachnida > Araneae > Araneidae > Araneus > Araneus ventricosus. The sequence goes on along the minus strand of BGPR01022386.1, from coordinate 23,824 downwards.
GCTAATTCTCCTTCTCAAAGTATATACAGAGCCGTCTACCTTTTCCACTTTGCCGCCGAGCAATCGATTTCGTCCATTCAGATATTTCTCGGGAATAGAAGATTTCTCCAGCGAACTTTTTAATTTAAACTTAGATGAGACTACTAAAGTTTATTTACACTTTGCCATATTGGCTAAATCACGAAATGGGATCATCATGTGTTCCACAGCCATTTCATCTCTTTTAAAATTTGGCGAAGAAAATGAAGAAAAAGACATTTCTTCTTACTTTGGAAGACTATCTTGTGAGGGTAGGCCATTAAACTCAAGATGAATTTCATTTATTGCTCCCTTGTGTACTTTAAAGTACAGAACTTTATACTTTTAATGTTCTTATAAGTTAGAGGGAAAAAAACCGCATTAACATCTTTTATTTTTCGACTTCCTAGAATGGAAATATGCTTAATTCAATAAAACTAGATATTTTTCGAGAAATTGTGATGCTTTTACTTACTTTGTCTTTTTTTATTTGGAGGGATTTGGTAGTTTAATTCTCTTTAAAATGTAACTTTTCATAAGGGAAGTCTTTGATAATTCTTTAAGTTAGAAAATATCTTGAGATTTAACTAGCATGAGAAGGAAGATGAAGTTTTACTTAATATGACATGGAAGCTGGGAAACAGAATTGACGAATAAGTACAATCAATTTGAAATGAAATTTTTCTTCAAAATTTTGTATTATATTCAGAACGAGCTGAATGATATTTGAAATTTCTTCATATTCATCTAATACAGTGTCTCGACCTCAATATAACATCTGTAATTTGAAGATTTTTTTTTTGTTAGAGTTAATTAGGAACAAGACAGAATTCAAAGAATCATATATATATATATATATATATATATATATATATATGGAGATTTCTGTGATAGCGGCATGGTGAGTAATGATATAGCAAAAGCTTTATTTGAATACCGAGTCATAAAAATATTTATTCAGAAATTTCTCTGAGGAGATATAAGACTTCTTGAGCAAGCTTCTTAATTTCAACTTGACGAAAGAATTGAAACTTATTTAGACATGGCAGTATTGATTAAATCACGAAATGAGATCATCAGGTGTTCTGCACCCATTTCATCCTTTTTTTTTCTTTCGCGAAGAAAATGAAAAAGTCCTTTCTTTTTAACCTCAAAGGATTATCTAGAGTGGCAAGACCGTTAAAGTCATAATCGATTGCATTTATTTCTCCTTTGTGCACTTTAAAGTGCTGGCCTTTACACTTCTATACACTGTAAAAAAAATCCCGTAAAATTTACGGTTTTAAACCGGCAGCTGAGTTGGTTGTGCAAAACCGTAAAAGTTACGAAGCAAATCCGTAGGCACAACGGTTTTTTACCATACAGGGACAAGTTTTTTCCGTAAAAGTTACGAAGTAAATCCGTAGTCGCAACGGGTTTTTACCGTATGAGATCAAGTTTTCTCGTTAAAAATTAAATCATCGAAGTAAGTGACGTCATCGACTGAGTTGAGTTGTTTTCTCCTTCTGTTCGAGTTGAGTTGAAACGTGCTGATGTGTATTATCGATTATGAATATTAATTAATCAAGGCTTTATTATTAATTTCAATTAATCTAATTTTTAATTGAACTTACTTGGACGATTTCGATGCAAGATGGTGACAAAACTTCGAACTCCTCCGAGCCGGGGATCGAAACCGCGTTCATAGAAACAAAAGGCAGTCGCTCGAAATACTAGACCACCAGAGACTTCAGAAAATGAAGTAAAAATAATCTATTTGAGTTTTAAAGTCACTGTAGCTCTAGTGGCGCCACCTAGTGGTGTAAAAATCAACTATTGCCAGAACACGTGTTTTAAGGTTAGCTTTCATGAGTGACAACAGGTTACTGCAACATGTGTAAACAATAGCGGAGATGGAACCCTATTAAAAACATGAAATGAATGCAATAAAATTACATTTAAGAAAAGGGAAAGTTATCATACGGAAAGCAATACCGTCTGACGAAAAACAGAATTTGAACTGACGGTTTTAAACCGTTTATGGCTGGAGCGGAAAACGGGGAAAAACCGTTTTGTCAACAAAACAGCTTTAAACCGTCAAATATACGGAAAAAGTCCGGGAAAAAAACGGATATTTTTTACAGTGTAGTTCTTGCTCTGAGAAAAGAAGATGAAACTGTAACTTCTTTTTCTCATCTTCTGAACATGAAAATCTGCATAAATTAAGAAAACAAGAAAATGTTTGAAGAAATGATAATGCTTTTATCCACTTAATCTTCATTTTTCGGAGGGATTTTGTACTTTTTACTCTGATTGGAAAGTTTTTGAAAAGTTTTCTATTATTTCATGAAAGAATGCTTTGGATTTATTCTATAAATTAGAAAATTTTCTTCCTTTTCTAAAAATGGACAGAAAAATGCACTCTTGCATAACTTCGATTCAAGTCATTTTTTAAATATGAATACCTTTAAGATGGTAAGTGTTTGTTACACTTTTATGGCTTTTTTACACTTATAAGCGCTACGAATTCTTATGGGTTTAATCTATTTGAACGACACGGCATCTCCTTTTAAACATAATAACTGAATATCTGCAATTTGAAGAAAATATTTATTTATTTGAGTTAATTGTGAATTGGACAGCATCGAGAGAAATTGATATCTTCTTGATATTCCTATGATATACATATGGAGACGAACGATATCGCAAAAATATATTACTATATTTTAGTAGTTCTGGAAATGTATTTTCTATATTTTAATCATTGTAATTGCGTCATTGCACTGTGATGCCTTTTTCTAAGATATAGGTTAAGGTTTAGTAGAAAAGTATGTTTAAGGCAAATGATTGCTATAAAGCCGCTTTGTCTCCAACTGAGGAAAAGAATTTGAGAACTAATTCTTGAATGAGGACTACACATGAGAGTCGGCCTCACCACCCACTCTAACTCTAAGATATATGGGATTGCTTATTCAGAATCTTCCCATCATACGTAATTCTCTTTCCCTTTTTTTCTTTTTCAGTTGGTCTTCCTTTTGCGAAAAAAGCTTGCAAGTTCGCAATTATGCATAAAGAACATTCATAAAAAATTGATTCAACTCTGTCGTGATAGATCAAAGAATGGTTTAAAACAAAATTTCTTAGGAAGAATAATTGTATAAATAATTTTATCCAAATTAAAATGGGATTAAATGAAAACATTATATAGTTTAAAATCATTCTGGCCCCATGTGCTTTCCTTTCTGAGATGAATGGATTCATTATTCTCATTGCGGTTTTCTTTCCAAGCGCAATATTGTGTTTTTTCCAGGTTAGCTCGCTTTTATTTCTTTCTAATCCTATCTATTTGAAAATATCTAATACAATGCAAAGATTTAGGAACAAATTTATTCAATACGATATTGATAGATTAAGGAATTATTGTTCTCAAGAAATAGTTGAATAATTATGTAAATTATTTTATAAATGATGGAAACATGATTAGATAAAATAGCCCTTGATATCCTATTCAATGGCGGGATGTTTATAAAAATATTACATTATAAGACTAAAAATTCGTAGCTTAAGACTAAATGCTATGGTAGTTTACTGAAACAGCAAAAAAGAATTATAACAATCATGTTTATGATGATTATTACTAGATTAAATACATGACAAATATGAGGAATACCTTTTTATTAAATCATCTCTATCTCCTCCAGAGAAAGTGATTTGTGCTGTGAATGTTTCTGACCCAGATATATACAGTACAGACAATACCGTTGCAGACCTAAGGTGTCGCATGCACTAGACCCAATTAGTAGAAATGGTCTACCTAGTCTGAGCTTGTTAATAACTGAGTAGACCTTGTTTCAGCGTTTCTCTCTTATGCTATTAACCTTCCAACTCTATGCACAGCGAAACAAAGAATAGTAATTATCGCATTATATTAGGAAAATTAAAATATCTTGCTCTCTAAGAATGCAGCATGCCTTATATCAAAATTATTAAAAGTGACTTTGTATCTGAAAATGCGTAGTCATATCTCGTTCTTAAATTCTTCTGCAAGTGCAGTTTTGTGAACTTTTTCATGTTAAATAAACAGTTGATGAATTAGAAATTTTATTGAAAAATAATATCTTAAGGTTGCACGGTTTATACAAACTAAGATTTTTTTATATTTCTCAGAATCCATTTGTAATTTAAATGAAACAAATATTATCATAAAAAGTATTCAAAATCCATTTTAAATTTAATGTGTTGAAGAACAGAAAAACCCTTGTAGGCTAAGAGTAAATAGATTTCCTGCAAATGGAAATAGATATTTTTTTGTCACAATAACATCACTATATATTTTGGAATTTATTTCCCAGTAAGCTAACACAATATTTGTTCGTGATTTCATTTTTCGATTAAAGTTTTGTATTTACTTTTATATTTCTTTTTTTTTAGCTCATGTCATTTTCTACACTTTGAAAAACTCAAATTTCGTTTTATAATAGAAATTAAATAAGGAAAAAATACATATAGTCTAAATTTTTTTCTCTAGTTACACAGTAATTAAATACACATCAACTTCTCGTAAAATAATTTTCTCAACCCTTATAAGTTTCAATTGATTTATGAGTTTAATAAGGTAGTTAAAAATAAAATTTAATATGTCACCATCCCGTGGCCTTTTAAAACATTATGCATATAAAACACGATTAAGCAGCATATCTGCTTCCGTTTCTTCACATTCCTCATTCAGTTAGCATTTCAGCAATAAAATCCATCCTCTACGCCAAACTTGGAATGTAATAGGAATTATTTTTTTTATCATTAACTCTCAGTAAATTTGCTGTTTAATTTTAGCTGCTAGAATTCCCTGATCAAAAAAAATATGAAATTCATAATCTCTTGAAAGATAATGTTTTCATTGTGCGCTAGGTATGCTTCTTAATTGTAACTGTGTCATTATTTTGATTTTTACCCAATAACCTACAAGAAAATATATTTGATTTCAACTGGATTGAAATTTGCAGAAAAGTAACCAAAATATAAACAACTTATTGAATGATTATTTAATTGGCAAGCGCGGAACAATAGGTTGAATGGCAAGGTAATAAATTTCTATGTATGCAGCTAAATACTGAATTTCGGTTAATGCAAAATTTTGTGAAATTCTGAGTAAATTTTTTTCGGAAAACGAAAATGTAGTCATTCAAGATGCAAAGCTTATTGAACTGAGAAGAGAATAGGCTAGACAGCATCAAATATGAAGGGAGAAATATTGTGATACGGACCGAGATATACTAGAATCAAAACCATTTATTTATAAGGATTTTTCAAGTGAAAGTAAGAGTGCAAAATGCAGCGCTGGTGTTCAGAGAGGTAGAACTTCTGCTGCAGATGGCGCTGTATGTCTGGGGAAGCGGCTGTGTTCGATTTAGCGGCCGTGTATCGTTTTTGCAAACAGAAACGCGCCAGAACCAGTGAAGGGCGTGCCATAGATTCCTCCAATGAGGCGCAGCGTGCTGTTATTCAATTTTTGTATGCCGAAGGATTTTGTGGAATGGACATTTTTACAGACGAATGTGTATGTGACTCAGTGCTTGTCAACTTGCGATTTTCATGTTTCCGGGCCTCTGAAGAAAGCGTTGAAAGGATGCCGGTTTGCAGACGCCCAATGAGATCCGTGCAAGCATTGAAGAATGGCCCGCATGCAACCAAAGACTTTCTTCAAATCTCGTATTCATAATCATGTGAAACACTGGGATAATTGTTTTAACCAACACGATGATTATGTGTAATAGACTGTATAAACTGATAAATTGTCTCAACGTCCCATCAGATGCTGTTTCCCTACGAAATACGTTTTTGTTTACATTTTAACTTGTGAATGTACACACAATTCCACTTCATTTACTCATTGTACTATCGACTATGTACCACTGTTCCATTTCCAATCATATGTGTATTGTAAAAAATAATCTCTTGGTAAATATTTTCGCAGTCCCAATTTTATTTGAACAAACCTTCTAAATAAATGGAAAGGGACGATGCGAACTTAAATTCTTAAGGTGATGAAACACTGCTTAGAAATGTTATTATCGCTTCTTTGTTTGTATCTGTAAGGGTTGGGATGCTATTTTCAATACAAGGCTTGGAGTTGCTGTTCTAGCCTCTCGTATATAATGTCAGTATTCTCGATATCTTACCATCACATATGAGGTGAGAGAATTGAGTTAAGGAGTTTATTATCAATAGATACATGATGTTGGATTGTTTCTTTTGAACGCCCCATGTCGAAGACTCCACAACCGTTGCGTAGGGAGCACATTGAACTGCTTAGCACCGTACATTGTACTAACTGCTCTGCTTGTGTCCCTTGCTTGTCATTGTGCGAACGGCCTTAGGATTGTCTAAATCAGCGTGGGTAAGAGAAATAAATAATAAGAGAACTGATAGCATCAACAAACTGTTAAACGACTGCATCTATCAGTTATGCGAGAGGTGCAAAAGTTTAATACTTTAGATGTTCAGCTTGTGCCAACTGCCCTGCCAGCGTCCCCTTCACGTCAATGTGCGACAGGCCTAATGGTAGGCAAGGTCGGCATGGGTAAGAGAAAGAAAGATCATTGCTCGTAATTGTGCGGCCGACTTTCGGGTATGCAGCATAGGCGACGGTTAACGAAAGAAAGAACCAGGGAATTAATGCTATCAGAAAGTTATAAGAGCCAACATTGATGAGCTACACGAGGGTCGTGAAACTCTAATGTTTTAGATGTGCAATTTGCACCAATCCTTGCGCAGAGAAAACAAACTGGAGTGTTTTCTCCTCGACTTTCCGGGGCTTTTGTGTTCCCCAATGCACCTTGTTTTGAGGCTGAACTTCTTTATATTGGGAAGAAAATCGATTTTGCAGTTTAGAAATCTACTCATTAACGCACTGATGGCAAAAATGTGTAAAAATTTGTGTCTCCTAGAGCTTTCGAAATTTCATTTATTTATCTCGTTTGGTTTAGAATTATTCTTTCCAGATATTCACGAACAGAAACAGCCACAATCAGTCAACCTATTAACGGATTTTTTGCAATATGTGATAAACATGTACATTTCTGATGAAGAGATATTATGCCAAATTCCATCAATCTAGCTCGTTGAGTATTTTAATTTTTGTACTCACATAGGCACACGGCCGGAGAGTCTTCCCTTAGATGAATTTCATCCGAAATTTGACAGAAATTTACAATTTTGGTGTAATTCCTCTAATTAATTGCCTTTTTAGTTACCGTGTTCAATGACTGATATACCGAGGAACATAATTCCTGAAACTAATTTTTTAAAAACTCAGGGAGATCTAAAACGTGGAAAGTCATCAAAATCTCAGAAAATTCTGCCGCGTACAATGTTTTCTCTCTGTATAGAATGAAATAAAATAATAATAATAATAAATCTGCTGCTACAGCATTTCTTCTACCGGAAAATAAAATTTACTCTGAATTACGATATCTCAAGGATTCTAAAGAGAATTAATAAAATTCTCGATAGTGAAGAAATTATCATTAGAAATATTGGTTATTTTATCAATATTTCTTTATTTGGCTTTCATTTCCGTTGCCTCTTTACAGAACTCTTTTTTCAGTTTTTGTTCCTGTGAATGGAGAAACTGTTGACTGAAGGAAGCTGGGTAATGCATTATGCATTAGAAACTTGTAAAAAATGCTCTTACGAATGGGATTTTGAAAGATTAGAGTGCATATTTTTGTTGTAGTAGAAGTTTGAATTCATGTTTATTTCTTTTCGGAAATGCTGTTGGATTTGTAGAGTTGTTTACTTTGAAAGAAAACTCAACGCAGAGTGCAGGTCAAAATGTTTTTGACTATTTTTCGGTATTTTCTTGCTGCGGAAATTTTTGTATTCCACATTATTTAATTTTATTTCAGACTTCATGTTTATATATTATTTTAAAATTTATTTAATCCAAAATTAGGTATAGGAAACCGAGATTAAAAGTGTTAAATAGAAAAAAAATAAGTAGATACATTGATACTTGATTGTATTTTGAAATTTTACTCATTTTGAAGGACAAACGACGAATCATCCTTTTCTACCCTTTAAGAAGCTTGTGAGCCATCTAGATGGATTTAGAAACGTATGCTTTTCTATATCCATCTAGGTCTCGATTTATCACGTGAATTTTAACTGAGAATGCCGTATAAATTTGCAATCTGAGTCCTGCAATGATGAAGATATAAAATCTATAAGGAACATATATATGTAACAAGTATAAGGTATTGGCAGTCATACAGATCAAGGAAACGAGATGAAATTTTGGATTCAGGTATTTGAAGATATGTCCTCAAGAATGATGTGTGAAACAAAATCTCGACTCTCAAAGTTACAGTGACAAAATCTCGAAAATTACAAAACAACAAAATATTTATTGTTCTTCATAGTGAAAAATTATAAATGGCATAAAATTGGTACCTTCACCAAGACAATGCCGGAGGTAGGCAGAAATTCAGAAACAATAAGGTAAAAATCACCAATAATTACAGAGAAGTGACAGAAAAGCAAAAATTTTTTTATATGTCTCAAATTTTACAAGTATGGTTACGGTTTGTTGTAGCACCATTTTCTTAGTCTCTGCCTTTCACCGTCATTTTTCCTGTTGCAGGTACTGCCTAAAGTATTCATGGTTTTTCACTATGAAGATCATATTCCTATAAAAGAAGAATGTGAAATATTGAATTTTTTAAAAATTTTGTCACTGCAACCGTAATTGAGAGAGTTAAAATGCTGTTTTTGTATCATTCTTCAGAGCGTATCTTCTAATACCTACATTTAAAATTTCATTCTGTTTTCTTGAGCGATTATGATCGCAACGGACACAACTCCCTGCACAGGTATTTGCTTGTTTAAACATTGTTCAGAAAAAATTTGCTTTCAGTAAAATAAACGCTTTATCTTCAATCTTCTACCTACTCGTTGTTTCCTTCATTTCACGAATCTGAAATAAATACGACAACAATACAAGAGTTTACGTAACATCATTCTGAAATTTTAAAATGTACTTGAAATGGTTTAAAACAGTTGCGGATTTCCGCACAGGAGATAGAGGCGGCCGCCTCGTGCCTAGAGACTCTGGGAGGGGGGGGGGGGCTCAAAATATATGGGAGAAACATCTCAGCACTAAGCCGACGACGAATTTACGACATTATAGCCTTGTCTATAGTGTAGGGTGTACACAAATGAAGTGACACATTTCAAAAATTAATAATAATGAAAAAAAACTAAAAATATTGGAACTATGAATTTAAAAAAAATGTGAGCGGATGTCAAAAAGTTTTTACTCAGATAGGTAACATGCCATTTCGGTGGTCTAGACTCTAGGAGGTCGTAAATTACTGGAAATCAAAAATTTGTTTAGAGCCTTTTAATCAGAGTAAAATAAACCATTACCTACCCAATTTTTTAATGTTTTATTTATTTAGCACTTAAACGTCCTGTATCAGTACCTGGAAATTATGACATACCTACATCTAACAGTATGAAAATGACATAGCATATACATGGGGTCTAGAAAAGGTGGAACAAGCGTTTATTTCCTTAAATATTGATTTTTAGATCTATACTTCAAATTACAAAAATTCATCAAATAAGGTAAGAGTTTGCATGAAAATGCTTTCATAACAAAAATTAAATTTTTATACGGCCCTCATGGAGCAAAACTGTCAATTAATAAAATGTTTCTCTTAAATTCATCTGTTCACGTACATAGTTGCACGCTTCTACCTGCAAACCTTACAGATATATTAGAAGACAAAGTTGTTGAATTAGACCACTTTCCCATACCTCTCACTTCTGTTTGAACCAGTCTTTCGACGTAAATTTTAGAGATAATATGAATATTTTAAAAAATATTTAAAGGGCGGAATCAGGGAATAACAATGTATTTGTTAACTCTTGCGAAATCTAAAAACTATTCAATATTAATACATTAATGGAACTATTTAAAAAAATCGTTCATCTTGTGAATCTTCAAAAAAATTCACTGTGACTTATCAGCAGTAAGGCTCATCTTCCCAGAAACAAGTAGTGCTATAAAAATATCACTAGAATACAATTAAAATACAATTTTTCAAAAATAACTTTACCTTCACATAGTTCAAACTTGTAGTTCTAAGTATCTGAATTGAATTTTAGATAATTGCAGTCCTTCTTTTCAGTGAGTTCCGTTTTAATAAGAGAAATCGAATATGTAGGAACCATCCATTGAGGCAACATGAAAGTGAATTTGAAACCTGAAAACAGCCAATGAAGAAAAAAAAAATCATGAACGCGAAGGCGAACCATGGGTGATATTGAAAAGGGGAAACAATATTGGGCTTTTAGCGCAGAACAGGAGAATCCGAAATTCCAGTTCCGGCTAAGTTCTAAGACAGAAAGAATAGGTACTCGCCTTCGTCCATTATGCCACTTAATTGTACGCAATGAGCGAATTTTAGTGCTTTCTAAAAGTAGCTGGTGTGCAGCTCAATCCTGTGTCTGTCTTACTTTTTCATTCATTTTCAGTCTTTTTTCCTCATTTTCGTCTCTTTTTTCGTTGGTAATTGAACACTCAGAATGGAGAAGTAAGCAGATAAGAATAAAAACGATAATACGAATTTTTAAAATAATTTTGGTGAGTTCTGCAACTCTGCAGACCTAAAGGTCGAGTCGTTATTGCTTTTAGGGAAAGTTTAATAATACGCACAACGCTTAGACCAAATAATTCAGTATTCTTGCTCAATATTAGGCTATTTTCCTGTTAAACCATAAATTTTCAAGTTGTCCTTCCAATCTTTATCATGTGGATACTTGCAACTATCTGCAAATGAAACTAACTAACAGTATGCGTCATTGCCAAATGTTTTTCAATTCATGATGTACTTGCTACTTTACAAAAATTTTTATTTCGCTGTTTTTCAAAGTTAAATAAATAAACATTTCTGCATTAAACATATCCATATAAATATTATGTGAGCAGCATCTTAAAATTTAAAAATTAACATATCTTTGTAAGTTTTGGAGGTAGAATTGTGAAACTTAGTTTATAAATATACTGTAAAAAAAATCCCGTAAATTTTACGGTTTTAAACTGGCAGCTGGGTTGGTTGTGCAAAACCGTAAAAGTTACGAAGTAAATCCGTAGGCACAACGGTTTTTTACCGTACCGAAACAAGTTTTTTCTGTAAAAGTTAAGAACTAAACCGTAGTCACAACGGTTTTTTACCGTATGAGATCAAGTTTTCTCCATAAAAATTAAGTCATCGACTGAGTTGGGTTGTTTTTTCCATTCTGTTCGAGTTGAGTTGAAACGTGCTGAAGTGTATTATCAATTAGCAATATTAATTATTCAAAGCTTAATTATTAATTTCAACTAGTTTAATTGATCTAATTTTTAATTGAGCTTACTTGGACAATTTCGATGCAAGATAGTGACAAAACGTCAAACTCTTCCGAGGCGGGGATCGAAACCGGATTCATAGAGCTTACAGGCAGTCGCACTAACCACTAGACCACCGGGGACTTCACACAATAAGGTAAAAATAATCTGTTTGAGTTTTAAAGTAACTATAGCTCCAGCGGCGCTACCTAGTGGTGTAAAATTCAACTATTGTCAGAATACGTGTTTTAAGGTTAGCTTTTATGAGTGACAACAGGTTACTGCTACATGTATAAACAGTTATACCATGCCCTGTTTAATATGATATTTCATTTATTTCTTTGTTTTAAATAAAAAGGTTTTTTCAATGTGTCAGTTTTCCTACTAAACGATACGTGTTTCATATGGAAAATGGTTGATTCTGAATCGAATGAAATTAAGTTTTTTTCGCAAAATGTTAAAAGCTACATTATTCTTCAAACTTCTAAGCTTATTTTGAAAATTAGAGAAAATATTAGTGGTGATATATTTTTTCGTCCTAAATTATTTCTTTTTTATTTTGTTCATGCATAATTAAAGTCAATACATTCACTTATTCCACTATAGCGGAGATGGAACGCCATTAAAAACATGAAATGAATGCAATAAAATTGCATTTAAGAAAAGGGAAAGTTATCGTACGGAAAGCATGACAAAAAATAGAATTTAAACTGACGGTTTTAAACCGTTTATGGCTGGAGCGGAAAACGGTGAAAAACCGTTTTGTCAACAAAACAGCTTTAAACCGTCAAATATACGAAAAAAGTCCGGGAAAAAACGGATATTTTTTACAGTGTAGATGAGTGTAAAAGGAACATTTCACTCATTGACACTTTTGTTCAATGGATAACGTATAAAAATTTAATTTTCTTAACGTTTTATATTCAACTTCCACAGAAGCCGAAGTGTTTTCAAACAAATTCTTACTTTATTTGATGATAGTTTGTAATTGGAAGTATATGTCTAAAATCTGGATTCAGAATCAGTGCCAGGAAATTAGCCTAAAATCATTGGAATATCATCGGCAAAAAATCAGTGTAAACCAGTGTAATTAATTACCACGTAACGCACATTTAGAAACAGAATACGCGTGAGAAAAAATGTTGCATCATAACTTTCCTGGGCTTTCCATCATAATAAAAGACTACAAATGAGAAGGCACCTACTGACCAAGCAGTTGTCGCATCTCGGTCATGATTCTAATGGCCATCATCCAGATACGAGAGATGCTGGTACTCCGAAAACTATGAGGCTATCAAAACATATAAAAAAACAAAAACGAATAAACATTTCGTAGAAGACGGATTTGAAATTATAAAAAGCAAAAGATATACCTATTTCAATAGAAAACAGCAGAGAAAGAAGACAGACAAAGGATGAATACTAAAAAATTTATTATATCAATCACCAAACGCATCTAGAGATACATACAGACATCTGGCTTACACACAGCACACAGACAATAAAAGTAATACATACATATATATACACGATCTAACTAGTAGTACAAATACAGTTAAATAAGAGCCTTAACTTTGAATCCGATTATAAAGAAGCGTGGCACAGTATTCAGCAGGATTGCATCAAAACCCCCCTCACTTTTCTTTTGCGGGAGGAAAAAATTATTTTAATTATTTGTTAATAAATAATGGCCATGTAACGCGCATGTAAAAACCGAAAAGGTGTGGAAAGAATGTTGTATCACTACTGCCCTACTTATTCCATTTGAATAAAAGACAACAATATACAACGCGCCTACTGACCAAGCAGGTGTCGCATCTGGCTCATAATTTTAATGATCAACGTCCGGATGCGAGAGATGCCGGTACTCCGAAGCCTGTGTGGCTATCAAAACGCCTCCCTTTTCTTTTGCGGGAGGAAAAAATTATTTTAATTATTTGTCAATAAATA
>BGPR01022385.1:0-17432 GCA_013235015.1 Araneus ventricosus | reverse complement strand
AAAAAATGCTAATAACAAATTTTATTATCATCCTCGCATCATGTTAAAAGACATCGCAACATCTACAATGCAAGCGTTATGACGAAAATGCTGCTAATTATCGTGACGTAACATTTTCGCGTTATTTAAAATTACGCGGTTGTTTAGACTGTTTTTTATACGTTGTATCCAGATCGATATTCCCTGAAAAGGCTATTTAAGGACTTTAATGTCCATATTTCGTGCTCGCTTTGCCCGTAACGCGTGTTACCCTGAATAACTGCACCTGCCGTGCATTGAAAACCCGCTGCCTTACGTAAATTAGATTTTCGCTTTTCTCTATTTTGATTACAGCAGTTGGTGAAGAACTTTTCTGCCCGTTTTACTGGTTGTGGAAGAGATTAAACTCATCTTAAATAAGCAAGAGGGGGTCGAAATCATTCCTTTTCTGTGGATATAAAGTTAAATCTCCCTCACAGTTTCTTACCATAAAATGGTGCTTAACTACACATCGTTAATGTAAAATTGTTTGTTTGGTTGAAGAGCTTTAATTCTATGGAACCTTTAGATTTTCATGTCAACATGTGAAGTGACATTAAACTTAGAAATAAAAATGATATTAAACTTAGAAATGAATCACACTGCTTTGCAACAACAATTTTGTGTTTTTAAAGATAACGGATTTTCATTAGGTTCCCAGCAAGAAGTCATTTTGAAATACATTAATATAAATTCTACCCTTGGTTTTTAAACTTTTTTTAACCTTCCAGAGGGCGCGCTATAATTTTTTACACGAGCGGGCGCGTGTCGTACTTTTTACGATAAAATAATTTCCTTAATTTTTACTATGGCAGTTGTAAGCTATTTCATAATATTGATGAGACAGGTCAGAAAAGCAAATCTTTTTATCAAGGGTGAAAATTATTTTTAATATTATTTGCAAAATATAAAATTATACTGAATTGAGAGAAAGTAATGATTTTATAATATTATTTTATAAAAAAAGTATTAAGCAAAATAATATATTATGATACAAACTAAGATTGCACAACAAAGACTTTCTTCTTAGTTTCTTATCATTGTCCTTGTATTCGATATATTGAATTTTTGCCAGAGAGTGGCGCGTACAAGTTTACTATACATTGCACTTACAGCATTTCAGGGATTTTGATAATCGTTTTCTTTCTTTCAAACACAAACCGCAAGCTCTTCTTCTCAATGCTGGTTGCTGTTCACTTGCTTTTTTAAGTTGTGATGCATAATTTAGACTTAAAGACATGGCTATATCATATGGTGATGATCAGATTTTTAGAGCTCGAGTAGTGAGGTCTTTTTCATAAGACTGAAGGCTAAGTTTTTAAAGAAAATTCTTTTCTTGGTGGATTATTGGCAGGCTTATTATATATTAAATATTTTTGAAAATGTAAAATGAAATAATAAATCGATAATACCACTTGTCCTAAAAATTTGCTCAGGCTTTCCAGCTGGAAGTTTGAGATGTCAGTTTTGTTCATTGTAACATTGTTTTTTTTTATGTTTCCCGCAAAATCCGTATTTTCTGACTTGCTCCCTTTTCTAAAGTCAGTGGTTCAATTGCAGTTGACATGCATCTCATGCTTATTATTACGTACCATTGTGTTTTTTACCTTGTCTTTTAGATGAACTTCGGACTATTCACTGCAAAGGTTTATAACACTATGTTACTATCTTGTATGTGAAAATTTTAATGTTATGTAACTAAAATTCTCTGACTTGCAAAATATTATTTTTTGCGGAAATTAAGTTCTACTCGTCTGAATTTCATGATCGAAATGCAATGTCTCTAACTTGTTTTTATTTCATTTCTTTGGTATATAGTCGAATATTAACGTATTCATTAGGCCTGGCCCATATTTTGACAAGAACATTATAGTACTTTACGCCTTTCTAATATATTAGGAATTTTTTTTAAAAATATATCTGTATTACCCTTTTGGCCATAATGGGCATATACGACTTCTCTGAGATTAACTTCATTCCATTTTGGCAAATAAATTCCACTTTTACATAGGTTAGTACTTTACATTAGTACATTACATTAGTTAGTACCTTACATTAGTGCATTCCATTAGTTAGTACTTTACATTAGTATATTACATTAGTTAGTACTTCACATAGTACTTTACTGCCTTTCCAATATAGTCAGTACTAGTATAGTATAGGTTAGTACTTTACATAGGTTAGTACTTTACATAGGTTAGTACTTTACATAGGTTAGTGCTTTACATCAGTTAGTACTTTACATCAGTTAGTACTTTACATTAGTTACTACTTTACATAGTACTTTACTGCCTTTCTGGTATATCTAATATATCTGCCTAATGGGCATATAGTACTTCCCTGAGATTAGACTTCATTCCCTTTTGGTAAATAAATCCCAGTTTTACATAGCTTAGTACTTTACATCAGTACATTACATTAGTTAGTACTTTACATAGTACTTTACTGCCTTTCTAATATAGTTACATAGGTCTTCTTCATAGATTAGTACTTTACATTAGTACTTTACATTAATTAATACTTTACATTAGTTAGTTACATAGGTCTTTTACATAGATTAGTACTTTACATTAATTAGTACTTTACATTAATTAGTACTTTACATTAATTAGTACTTTACATTAGTTAATACTTTACATAGTACTTTACTGCCTTTCTAATATATTAGGAATTTTTTAAGAATTATATCTGTATTACCCCTTTTGGCCCTAATGGGCATATAGTGTTAGTGTTATTGATAGTGTTATTATTTAGTGTCATTGACAATAACACTAAAATTTTGGACTTTCTCAAAGAAAATAAAATTTATAACATTTATACATTTGATTTTGAAAATCTTTTTACTAGCCTCCCACAAAATAAATTAATTGATGTGTGCTCTAATATTTATGATTTATACCTTAATACTGATTTAATTGATAAAAATAAATGGTTAGAAATTTGCAGGGTTAATATTTGTGAAAATTATCTTCTTAATGGAATTAACTACTATAAGCAGGTTCTTGGAATTCCTATGGGTTGTTTTTTTTCTAGTGCACTGGTAAATTTGTTTCTTCACTCATTTCAGAGATATTTAATTATTAATGAACTTGTTTGCGGTTTTCGTTTCATTTATGAACTTTTAGTCTTTAATCATAATAATATTAACTCCATTTATAGCTGCTATCCAGAAGAGCTTAAATTAAATAAAACTAATAATGAACCAAACAAATGCAATTTTTTGGATCTGGAAATTGAAATTTTGAATTCAGATATTTCTGATGGAATTTACGACAAGAGGAAAGGATTTAATTTCAAGGCTATTTCACTTTGTAATTCAATCTTCAATTTAAAGTTATAAAAAACTCTATTTTTTCTCAAATTAATAGGATTAAACACATTTGTAATAACCACTCTAATTTTGTTAAAGCCTTAGGTAATTTAAATAATAACTTAAAAGACAACGGATACCCTTATAGTATATAACAAATAAAATAAACATATGTATTACAGGAAATATTTTTTTATTTACATTTTCTTTATTCAAAAAACCTCTTGATAAACAGCATTCCGTGTGAAGTATTTTTCGTTGTTTAACAATTTTATTATAATTCAATAACCATGAATTTCTCAGCTTGTCAAGCGTAAGTCAAAAGTTTAAATTACAAAGGGATTCTTTTTCGAAATTCTAATCAAAACAAAGCACTTCTCTGCTTGTCAAACGTTGCCAAAAAGAATTATCAAATTATATCATCACGATTGCAATAAATAATCAGATGCATCGTGGCGTCCAAGCTATATTATGCGTATGACATACCACTGACGTAATTTACTACTTTCTATTAAAAAACGGAAATTAATTTGAAATATATGATTAATATAATTTAAAATTTCTCGGGAACTATTGATCATAGCGAAATAAATTTTATATCAATCGATAGAAAATTTGATTTCACTATTTTAGAGCTATTAAATTTGAAATTGGAACGACAATTACTTTTTACATTTAAAACTACTGAAATTTAGGTGCTCTTACAATAAAATAATGCTGTTTAACGTCTCTCATTGCTATGGCTTGAATTTTATTGTGAGTGACGTCAGAGCGTTACCGAGAGATCTGGGCTATTATATTAGTAATGTCAACATTAAATTAAACTACTTTTAATAGTTAAATTTTATTCATGCAAAAGTCGGGTCGAAAAGGATAAGGTTAAATTTATCAAAAGTTTCGTGTAGAATTCGTAAATTGACGTACTTGAATATTAATTAAAAGCACCTGAAACAGGCTGAAAATGAAACTACATTTTCATTTTCAACCTGTTAACACAAATCAGTAAAACCATCTACAGAAGAAGAAATCCGCAGAACAAATGCACGATAAGACATTTCTTAAGAAAGAAACTGAAATTGGACATTTTAGCAAAAGAGCATTTTTTTGAGGATAGAAGAATAAAAAATAAGTGCTAGATCATATCCTAAGGCTTGCCGACTACGTGTCGAAAAATGCTGATAGCTCCAGGCAAAGTCCCCAGTGTTTGGGGAAAAAGCTGATTCAGAGGTTTCAATTGCATATGCAAAGTAAGGAAGAGATCGCGTGTGGTTACTATTGAATTTCAATCCGTGGAGGAACACTTAAATTATCGATTCAGCAATAAGTATTGTTTTGCGTGGGAATGGAAAAGTGTGTGGATATTTACACACACTCTGATGAAGACACTTTTCTATTTCAGAACTTTTTCGTGTCTTATCTTGGTGGAATTCCGCTTGAAAAAAGGAAAAACTGTTGGCGTAAACGGATTTCATACTTACCTCAATAAAAGATCCGCAAAAGAATCCGGAATTTCCCCAATACTATGCAAAATGGGAAAACTGAGGTTATTTTTTCCTTCTATTCATTCATACAGATCTACCTGGGTTGCTAATTTTTCTTTAGTAGAAAAAGGAGTAATTTTGGCTATTACAGCATTTTTTTCCTTCCCATACCTACTTCGTTTTGAAACAACTGAAAATAAAGATATATTAATGTAACTTTATTAATATCGTATTTAAGTAAGTGCAACATGAAAACAATACACAAGTCTAAATACATAGCTGATACTGATAAAGAATGTTAGGTTTGTATTGTTATATCAAGGCGCCAAAGCCAATCTTGTATTGGTATATAACGCCTACGTCAGCAATTTAAGAGAAAAAAACCAGAAAGTTTTATAAAATCACAGCGTGAGTTCAATAAAATATATAAATCAAAATTGTTCACGAAAGACAAAATTTATTAAATGGAAAATACTGTTAATACAAAAAAAATCAAAATGTAATATATAAAGTTAAAGTATAATCATGACACTAAGAAGGATTATTATTTTAGGTACATATAAAGAAGGTTATTTTTAAAGAGAAAAAGGAGGTATCCTTAATAATATAATAAATGCGAAAGTGTGTCTGTCTGTCTGTCTGTCTTTCTGTCTGTCTTTCTGTCTGTCTGTCTGTCTGTCTGTCTGTCTGTTTGTTAAGCTTTCACGACCAAACCACAAAACCGATTTGGATGAAAATTGGCAGAGTTGTAGCTTCAAACCCAAGAACGGACATAGGCTAGGTGAAATCACGTTAAATTAATTATTTTTGACTACAGATTAAAATTAGTTAACAAAGAAAGCCCATTGACTCCGCGATTCGCGATGAAAATTTTTATTTTTCAATCAGCTGTCACGTGATCCTTTAGGAATGCGAAAACATGTGGAATAAATTATTTTTAAAATCAATTATCACGTAATCCTTTTTTCCACTGTAACTTCCGACAAAATTGTCCGATACAAATTAATTTTATACCAATTTAAAGATAAAAATTTTACCTTTTCAATGATACCAATTTTATTTCTGTGACAATTTTCATTCAATTTTTATTATTTTTTTAAATTTTACGTGCAGACGATTTTGAAATAACGCAAATTTATAGCTACTCAGTTGCTAGGAAATGGTTAGACTTTGAACTTATTTGCCTTTATTTGTGAAAATTTTTCTTACATTTATAAGTATCCATAAAATAAGGCAGAATTTACATGTATCAGTCTGTCTGTCGGTCGATCGGTCGGTCACAAGTACTCCTCCTAAACGGTGAATGGTAGCGACGTGAAATTTACACACGGCATTCTAGAGCATATTTTTAGGTCAAAGGTGTTATTTTCAACTTTCAGAGTTAATTAGTTCTTAAGATATTTAATTAAATAACGAAAATTAGCCGCTTTTAAGCCTAATGCTTAGACGTTTTTTGGCAATAACTTCTGAAATCTTTATTAGACAACAATTATTTTTATGCCATTTTAAAGACCAGAAAATGATCTTTTTAATGCTATTAATGCCATTGCGACGAAATATTTTCTCCGATTGCTATAAAGGTTTAAAAATATTTTTTAACGTAATTTCTAACAATACTTTTTATTCTTATAGATATAAATTCAAGCCAAATTACTGTTTCGCGCGCGGGATTTTGCCAGTGTTAAAATTAATAAAAGAAAATATTGCTTTCTTTGAATATAAACAACAGAGGAGACTTTACATTTCCGGTTTCCTGTTGTGGTAGCATTTACAGCTTTTAATAAGGTTACACAGTGATCCAATGACGTTAGTGAATTATTCTCTCGATGTTTTGTTTAATTTTCACAGTGAGATATTACAAAATATCCTTCTGTAGATACGGTAATGGGCATTGACAAGGAGCATCATATTCTGTAGAGCTCTTCAAGATCTTAGAATTGTCAGGTGCACCTTCCGACAAGCCTAGAATGATAGTCGGTGTGCCAGTACTCCTAATACGTAACCTCGATATACCGAGACTGCGCAATGACACACGGTTAAAAATTACACACCTAGGTACAAACGTCGTGAAAGCTACTGTTATGACTGATATAGGGAGAAGAGAGAGTGTTTTAATTCCACTCCTTCCGATAATACCGAAGGATTTATCATCTCAGCTCAAAAGGTAACAAATCCCTGTAAAAATATCATTTGCGAGGCTCAGGGCCAGACACTGGAAGTGGCAGGCGTACATTTGGAAAAACCATATTTTTCCCATGGGCAACTATATGTGGCCTGTTCACGTGTGTACAGCCCACACAACCTCTACATCCGTGCAAATAACGTGGTATACAAAAGTATATCATCATAGATAAACAATTTACATAACTATATCAGCATACATGTACAGTACACTCCTGTCAGCCGTCCAATTAAGTATTATCAACCGTCAGAACTTTTCCTTTCCCCTTTCAAAATGCAACAAAACATTTACATTCGTGAATTAAAAAAAAGAATAATTCAAATTCTTCGCGCACGAAGTCGCGGGTAACAGCTAGTTTAAACATAAAGATGAATTTCTACTCTTTTCAGGAAGTTAAAAATGTTGACAGGAGAAATTTTGGAAAGCATATCATAGTCAACCAAACCTGACTCTTCTATATAAATGAAATTTAAATGAAAACTAAGATCTCTCCATCATAATAACCTAAAGAGCATTCCTTTGTTATGTATTGATTTATTAAATTTACAATTTGGTCAAGATTTTTTCAGTTTTAGATTTGCATACCATATAGTGCAAATAGATGTTGCTCGACGATTTTGCATCAACGACTGAGTCAACGTATTCGTATCCTTTCATATTTATGGATCGACCATCACTAAAATGGGTGATTATAACGTTGAGTTCTTGGGTAACATGTTATATTAAGCAGGGACACTTAACCTCTGTTAATCGCGTGGGGTACTGGCGTACCCCATTCGTTTCCTACATTGTGTAGAGGTCAAACTTTCAGTGCCTGACCTTGAAGTACTTGGCAAAAATATCGCACAGTCATTCAAGTTCAATTTGCAAGTGCACATGAGATAATAAAATACAAAGACGCATGGGGGAAAGTTGTACCCCACGCGCTTAACCGTGTTAACTCTTACAATAAGGTAACGTCCCAAACGTCTTTACAAGGAAACGATGGCGGCCGTCCGAATATCCCTGTGAAGTTTCCAATCCCTTTCGTTAAGTGGTTGATTTCACACCCACAACGCACACTTTCTTCGTTAGAGTGGCTCACCCAGAAGGGTCTGGGGAATAGAGGGATTTTCGTAGAATTCGCAGAGTGCCAGCTGTCATTGCGGTTTTTCAGGGGGAAGTGAATTTTGGTTATCTTTGAAAGAGGAACTCGGGCATTCCCGTATTTTGAGGTCCCTCTGTTACAATGATCTTAGGAACCAAGGGGTTAAAGGAATTAACAGTTGATTCTTCTTTCGCTGCCTCTTTAATAATACTTAACTTTTTAAGACCTTATAATGCTTCCTTGCGACTTATTATAAAATTCTGGCACTTTTTTTTGTTTAATTTTTAAATATTTCAGATAATTTTAGTGAATTTCCTTATAAAAATTCACTGTTATACCTAGAATTATTATCACAGCGGATAACTGGCTTACCAGTTTCTGACTTGCCAAGAAGCTTCTAACAGAGATATAAACTAATTTATGCCGACACAGTTCATTCAAGTAAACGGGAATTACTCATAGAATTTTTACCAAATCAGCATCGAGAAGTAAAGTCTTGAATATATGAATTCCAATCTGACGTTACGCTTGTTTCATAATTAATTACAATGCACTTTTCAGTTTCTATTGACGAGGAGACAGATAATAACTGGTGAAAATGTTACATATTATAATATGATGAAAGGAGTTCTAGATCAGTTCTGCCGAAAAATGATGTCTCAAGTAATAATTGTCATTGGATTATTGCAACTTTTTTACCCTATTTAAAATACCACTACTAATAGCGTTTTTTTAATTTTCAAGAACAATAATGTTGATAATGATACTTGATGCCTTAAAAAATTCCAGTTGGGTACTTGTAACTGGAACTGGAAACTTCAAATTTCATGCAGCGCTGCCCAATGCCCGCCTTCCAGTGGAATCTATAATAGAAAAGCCGTGACATGGCCTCTAACGCTAAGGAATGTAGGCGCCTCTAAGACAAACCGGACCAGACGCCACACCCGCAGCGCGCGCGGGGAACATGAGAGGGGTTTTCTTAGAATTCGGAAAGGAACAGGGGAGAGAGTGCCGAAGTGAATTTCCCTTATCTTTGTTAGAGAAAGTATTTTTAAGTCTCTCTATTCCAATAGTGCATCCGATATTCTCTTCCTTTTGCGTACTTAATTTTTGTATTGAACAATATGGATAAAGAAGATCGCACTGCTAGGAAACTAAGGTTAGCAAGAGAGAGATTTGAACGATGGAGGGCGAGACTAAGACAAGAGACATTAAACAGAATTCAAACCACAAATATTTAATGACTATAATTAATTTACTTTTCCACTTCTCGGAGATCTTTACTTTCGTTTTGGTTAAAATGGTTCTTTCTTTTTCGTATTTAATTTCTGGAATTAAATATTTATATACTATTTTGGAAAACGAAAGTTAGTGTCCAATTGAATCATCATTTCTGTTTTTCATGCTTTTTTTTTTATTTCTTAAGCACTGGCAATTTGATCTGAGATACTGTTGGCAAGCTAAAACCTCATCTTAGACGGGCGCAAATCTTCTAGTTAAAAAGAAAAGCAAATCTCATGTTGGGAGTCACTGGTATAGGACCTAAGAACGACAAACTGAATGAGTAATAAAGGTAGAAGCAAATATTGTGGAAGAAACAGGGACTAAATTTCCCAACAATATTGTCAAAAATGCTATAATTGGCCCTATCGTGGGCATTTAAAAGAAGTATATGTAAAATGCTGTGATTTCAACTAATATTTTTGAAATCACTATGAGAATGTCAAAATAATATACCTAAAATTAATTTTGCTTCATTTTCATTTTTCAGATGTTTATTTTTTAAAATCTGAAATTAATATATTTTTCTCAAAAAAAGCAGGAAATATTCATTTCCTAATGATATGAACGTACATTTATCTTATTTATCTTGCCGTTGCGTATACATATGCTAGAGATAAACTTTTTACTGGGGAATTCCAGAATTATGTATGATTTTTTATTGTCATTTCCTTAATAATATCAGAAATTTAATTTTATATAGAATTTTACAAATTCATCAACAGCCATTATATTCATCTCTAACCCGAATCAGAATCAAAGAAAGAGAAATAAACTTAATAATAACTGAATTATGAGTAATTATAATTTAAATTTTGAGTTAAATCTATCATTCGAGTTTATTTGAAAATATAGCTCGCAAACTATAAATAGCAGTTAGGAAAACGTTTGATATCTGACACATAATCTATTATAAAGGTTTCACTTTCATTCCCTTCTTAAATAAGTTAGTAAACGCTGATTTTTATAGCCCTTAAGGAATGGAATACAAAATTTAAAGAGGAAGATATTTAAATACTTACATCACGAATTTGAAACTACAGAAATTTAATAAACAATAACGAACAGAGCAGTAAATGCAAATATAGAGCAAACACTTACTGAAAGATGATAACTAAAATTAAAATAATAAAAAAAGTATTTTTCTTGTGCTTCTAAAACCCTACTTTTATAAATTTTCAAATTTAAATAATTAGATTTTTTTTAATTTGTAGATGTAATATTGCTAAATATTATGTGAATTGTAAAAAAAATACTTTGCATTATGAAATTGTTTTTGGTTAGTGGAATTCGTCAAAAAATTTTATTTTGGGTTGAAGCAACTATAAAAGTTTTAGTAAAATATAACAAATTGTTTATCTTCATGTAAATATTTTCCATTTCCATTAAAAATACATATATTCAAAAAGTATGTCAGATATAAAGAGTTTAAATGACGCAGAACTAAATACAAAAACATCTGCATTCGATTGATTAAACGCTTGGCAAACAAACGCAGAAGCTTCTGAATGAAAAAAAGATCCTCCAAGTTTTTCTTTCACACGCAAATTAGCAATGGAACAAATTTACCATAACGGAATTTAAAAAAAGAAATACAAGTAAGAATCTGGGTTAAAAAAAAGTGCTTCGCTCTCTATTCCAAGGAAGTCCACGAGTAAGAATTGTAAGGCCGTTCGTGCCTAAAATAAAGTATAATTCCACTCTCATTCAAAAGACGTGAAAGGGAGATCTTAGCATTGAACGTGAACCCTGCACATGGCACGTGATTATTATTGGATTAAGAGCGTAAAGGACTCCTTTTGATTCACAGAATCGGCAGTTGGGTTTCTTTTGTGAGCGTCTCGGTTACGCCGAGACATTTCTTATCTCTTGAAGAAAAGGAAAATTTTCCCTTCTTTGCTCTGTCATTAGTTAAAAAAAATAACAAAACGGGAGTCGGGTTACGCGAGACAATGGCGAGGGACAAAGAGTAAGATTCATAATTTTGACTGCGTGTATTTTCTTTGCGATGATAAAGCTAACAAAAGAGGATCAGTTCTTTTTTATTCTAATTATTCTTTGATTTTCTTCCTTCTCACATATCTTTTGCTGGAAGGGATCTTGTGTTTGGTTTATTGCAGGCGATCTCGATTTTTTTGTCTTAGTGCATTATTCTTCGGTTTATTGCAGGCGATCTCGATTTTTTTGTCTTAGTGCATTATTCTGAAACTTAAAATAAGTTCTCTTTCAAAAATGTATTTGAGAAATTTAGTGATTGTTTTATGAAAGGTAACATGTCTTGGTTTGATTAAGTTTTTTTTAAATAAATTTTTTTTAGCAAACGGACGCAGAATTGTTACCATGCATGCCATGTACGAGAATTGCCATGTACTCGAAGCGGAATTACCGTTAGCAATTACCCGGGAAAAAGTGGAAAGAAAAGAACCTGGAGAAACTAAAAGTCCAGAACCTTTCATTGATCAAAAACTTCTATTTAGATGTATATAGCACCGTCTCATATCAGAAGGCTAAGTGAATATGTTTGACTACAATATTTCGACTATACTACCATGCTTCGACTACAATAAAGATCCTACTTCGTTCATACGGCTACAATTCTCTTCAAAGTTTCTACATTTTATCCATCTGAAGACTTTACGACATATAATATTGTATTAGATGACTATTACACATCTTCCCCACCAGAAACATTACTTCGACAGTGCTTTTCATGTCCCTAAAAAAATCTTTAATTTTTTTCCCTTTAGATCTAGAGGAATAGCGACAAATGGAGATATAACAGACTATTAGGTTCGTAACTGATGAACATAACATTTGGGAATAATGCCAAATTAATTGCAAACTTTCTCAGTTATGTGTCATACTATTCAGCCATTCAAATATATTTGAAATTATAGCATCTTTACTTGATATCTGTTCATAAAATGAGTTCATCAATATTTGCATAGACCTCTCAAAACCCATTACAGGTAAAAAAAGAAACCTATCCTCCTCCTTTCCTATCTTTCGTAAATGAAATGATTTTTAGACCAATTTCCTTTGACATTTTGGAATAAATTTTAAACATCGCAGGAAAAGAATCTTTTATCTATAAGAAAAAAGTTCATATAAGATTTGGATGTCTCAAAAATAACTAGCAGACCTATCTGAAATAAACACACGTACTCACGCACATATATAAATTTAATTATATTGCATATACATGATAATTTCAAAATATCCATAACAACACTGAGAATAACCTAAAATTCTTGCTGATATTGACTTTTCCCTTTCGTTTTCTTGACTTCAATTCCGAATCGTTACGTATATCTCTCCTAAGAACCTCATAATAATAAACGCACGCTTGGTACGATATCCTTTCGTTGTTCCACAACTGTTATAAGAGGTAAGATTTTAAGCCCTTTTTTCATACTTTGTTTAAAAGACTGTTTTTAATTTCTTCTTTGTGGATAAATGTTTTTCTTTCCAATACATTCCGGAATGGGTTCAGGCCTTAAGAAGATATTAAATATCAGACCTTAAAGTCTTTTTCCTCTACTGAAAACCTATTCCTTTTTTGAATCTGCATGGATGTATGACCTTTGATGGAGTCATCCACCAAATTCTTACTTCTTTTCGTTGTCTGCTATTATTTGTAATTCCTCCATAATTTTAATTCCCTTTATTAGTATTTTATTTATTTCATAATAATAAGCAAACTCATGCTCAGATTCTTCTTTCAAGAGAAAAATTCCCACTACATCACAACTTGAGAACGAAACTATCTTTCCAGCGTTTCCTTAAATGTTTTCCTTCCCATCTTGATCCGAGTGAACAGAAACTTTTTGAACAGGAATAACGACGCCATAAGCACATACCGCATCGAAATGAAAACGAAAGCCATTTGCACAGCCCCCTACCCCTCCCCGGTAGTCTGGCCTGGAGCAAGGAAGGCTAGGTCAATTCGGAACGATAGAAACCGTGTTACACACCAACCAGAAATACTTCTATTTGGGTCTAAAGTAACATCAATCCTCTCTTAATGGGGCATTTTCGAATGGGGATTTCGGAAGCGGACAGATACCAGAGATTGAACAAAAGAATCCCGCAGAAGAGAATGAAAATACTAAAAGGGCAATTACTGTCGGAATCCTTTCTGTAAGGTTTCTCGGGATTCTCTGTGGGTTACACGCTGTTCTTTGAAGTGGCAAGCCTTGTGAAACCATTCATACCTCAAAGCAAGTGAAGTAATGAGAATCATTGAGATTTATTTTATGGGTGACGATGGTACCGAAAAAATCGGTAGACTAAGCACGTTTCATTTCAATGTCTACACCACTGAGAGATATTTGGAAAAGTATTTCTCAGAATTTAATGGATTATTTTTTGCGTTAATTTTTCCAAGTTTTGTGGCATATTTTTGACTACAATTGTCTTTAAAAAAAATTCTCAGTTATAAATTTTGTAACACTGTTGTTATGGAAGACCATGGTGATTTGTAATCGTAAGGTCCGCTTTTAGTGGATATTGTTTACTTTAGTTATATTAACGT
This sequence comes from Araneus ventricosus, assembly GCA_013235015.1. Taxonomy (NCBI): domain Eukaryota; kingdom Metazoa; phylum Arthropoda; class Arachnida; order Araneae; family Araneidae; genus Araneus; species Araneus ventricosus. The sequence continues at coordinate 3,539 of BGPR01022385.1, read as the reverse complement.
CCCGTTTTGAATTAACACGAGGAATATTTCGGGACTGTCCGCGTTGTTTTGAGCCGCAGTCAGATGACGAGGAGGACTACTGAGCTGGCAGCCCCTCTCCAAACTTCCACACCACAGGAGGACGTTTGGACCCCTACGTATAATTTAATGTGCAACAGGCCAACAACCACTGCGGATCTTCAATGGGATCGAGTTTCGAACCTGGAACCTGAGACCTTAACACTAGAGGACGTTGCTTTTAATCGAATACACTGTATTTGAAAGAATTTAAATTTGTTATTCTAATTAATTCTTTTCGAAAATGAGGCTAATGAGATAATCCATACTTCATAATACATAATTAGAATCAGAAATACTTATTTTACTGGTGTCGAAAATAGGCAGAAAGTAAGTAAAATAAGTAACTTCTTTTTTAAAGATTTAAATACCAATAAAAGACATATAATTTTTTTTACTGTTTTAAATGTTGTTATTTTTTATGTTGAAATATATTATTCGAGAAAAATATTTAGCATATGTTAATAATTTGATTTTACACTCTATTATGGATGATTCTTGGAAAGGAAAAGACTTCCAAAACAATTCTCACCATAAACTAAATTAAGGAATGAGAATGTTTGTAGACAAAATTTATGTAATTAAAACTATAAGCATTTCCTGGGAATATTTTCGGGCTATCATATATCATGAAAGTACTTCGATTATGAAGTATATCATCAAAATTCTCAATGTCCATCTGATAAATTTTACAAAGGTATAACACTTTGTAAACAAGTGATGACTATACAAACCATCGAAATCAAACTTCCTATTCAAGTTTTATTTATTTTGACAACAGCATTCTTTTGTCCAATAATAACGTGCTTCCGAGTTTAAGAGTAAATTTGTATATTATTGAACAAATTTAATGATAGCAGATGCTGAAAATCCAATACTTTAATGTATACATTTTTAATAGTAATGGTATACATTACACTGATTGATTGAATCATTTAAACCGGAAGGACGCGCATTGGGCCTGACAGGTCCGGAGGGTCCAGGATTTTATTACAGAAAACTAACCCCTGCACGAAAAACTACCAAATTCACAGTAGCTGCATTCAAGGTCATTTACTTGCTGACCACAAGTATTTCAAGAATTTTCCCTCATTTGTTATCGCAGAGAACAAACAGCCGGGCATCTGAAGCCCAATGCGCTTGCTTTCGTATCTGTGTAGGATTGCTAAAGAGAGCAAATCGATTGCGATAATTTATCGCTATTCGAATTACGTGGCATTACAAGCATGACATGAAAAAATTTGGAAAGCGTTCAGCTGAAGTATCAACTAATTAAGAATCGATTAATGAAGAAAATAAAGAAATTATTGATTCTAAACAAGTTAGAGATCATAAGTTGAATTCTGAAGAGAAATTAGACAATGAATCGGATATTTGTAAATAGACCGATTATTTAGTAAAAGCTTGGAGTTAAAAAAGTTTAGTAAACAGTAAGATAGCTAGAATTAACAATTGGTGTGGAAAAGGACCTCTCAAAAATATGAGAACAACTTCACGCAACATCGTCTTAAAACTACTCTAACATTTCTGTGAAGCAAAAGTTCTACCATTGGTTAAAAATTTTTGGAAATGCTTATCGATAAGAAGAAAATGCATTCATTCTCGAATCCAGACGAATTCAGGTAATTTTGGACAGGAAAGCCAATCTTTTCTTAAATACCTTATAAGTACAAACATTCACCAATCTTCTTCATTTTAATGCGCTCCCCAGAAAATTCTGAAAATCATTTTTTTAATGTTTTATATTCTGCACACAAGTGCAACAGATGTTTCCTATTTTAAAAAAGGAATTATCTACGCGTTTTGTTGAAAAACAGGACACCGGGCCTACGAAGCCCGACGCGTGTCCTTTTTGGGTTAAAAAAAAATTCGATTAAAGCAGAGTTGACAAAAGTATTTTATGAAACTTCTAAAATTTAAAATCTATTGCACAAGGTTTCAATTTAAATTTTAAGGGTAATTTTAGCGTGAAGTTACCAAATAAATTTAGACAGGAAGAAAGCTGGTGTACACTTCGTTCTGAACATCAGCTTGGTCGTCAATCTATACGCCTTTAACTTGAAAATATTTCTTTTTTCCTTTTATTTATTTGTTGTCTTCGTATTTGTATTACGCCACTGAATTTCTATCCAAACAAACATGTAGTTCGCCCATGACCATTTATGATCTAATTTCTAGTTAACAAAAGATATTTTTAAAAAGTATTTTTCAGAAACTTCAATGAATTATCTGGAAGCTAACAAATATTTCAATGATTGTTATTAATTCATCATCTCTTGTACCATCATAGCAATTCTTCAAAAGTGAAACTGTTCACAATAAAGGTCTCGAAACTTAAAATATTGGAGAATAAACTCAGAGTGTTAAATTATTTTTTATTTTGAAAAAAAAAAGATATGATTTTGGTTAGCGGAAACTGGTACTGATATTTTTCGTGAATCCAATTGTTAACTTTGGTCTCATATTCCAGATGAATAACCTGTCCCCTGCTGTGAAAAATAATTAATTTTTGTGCTTGTTATTAAAAAGAAAAAAATTATGCAATTCTTGCCTGCTACTGTAAATAATACCAAGAAAAATGAGAGAATCGAGATTGTTCGGATATGACTCTTAACGTCATGTTAAGACTACATAAGAATTGAATTTACCAACTAATAAGCAAGTTGCCATAAATCCAGAATCGTATTTCATAAAACTGCGGAAAAAACGTTCAGGAAGAAATCACTTATCTTTAATATTAAGATAAGAATAAACCATTTCAAGGCATTCACTTTGTTCATTAACTCATGGCCAATTGATTGCTCCGAACATTTGTAGCTAAGTTTTTCAGCAATCAAATGGGAATCTAAATCGTTAAGGCATTCCGTTCATTATTTCTGAGATAATTATTTTTGCTCAAGAAGTTTCTCTGAGAAGTATGTGAGGAATCATCATTAAGAGATGTTACGAAATTATCTCTAGACATCCAGTTTCCAATTATGAAATTTGCCTTTAAGAAAAAAAAACTTATATTTTGTTCATTCCTTTCATTTTTCTGGCATTCCACGCATTTTTTCTGCTGACTTCTTTTCTATTTCAAATTAAAATATAGTGTTTGGGTTGCTAAGGGCATTTTTGGGATTCAGACAGTTAATAAATATTGACAAGTTTATGGTATCTGTATGTCTTAGAAAGACGTTATATTTCTTCCCGAAAGCTGAATTATAAAGGTTTATACAGATAATTTTTTTATAAACGCTGAATCTGTTTTTCTTGGAATTATGTAAGGTAAGGAATTGCGATCAACTGCTAATGAAAAGAATCTCATATTTTTGGAGACAATACAAATAAAAATATTAAAAGGTTTGCTTAGATTTAAAAACATAATTATAATATTCTTGCTAATTTAAATGCGCGTATTGATATTTTAAACAAATTTCATCTGATTTCTTTCTAATATATTCTGCCTAAATTTTGTTTTCCTCCACTGTACGACATCTTTT
>BGPR01022384.1:12783-25435 GCA_013235015.1 Araneus ventricosus | reverse complement strand
ATCATCATCCGCTCTCCTTGCTCGGCAAGTTTTTCCATCAACTCCATCGCGCTTTAATTAATTTAAGCAAATTCCTGATCCATCGTTTCGATCTTGTTCTTCTGGAGGAGCGAGAGCTAATTCATTTAGGCGGAGAAAAATGCGATTAAGCCCAACTCTTTGGTGTTTGCAAAGCTCTAGCGGCGTGTAACACGTCTTAAGGCTTACAGGGGGATAATTAAATTTGGGACCGCTCCCGAACTCCGTTGGGAAAAGCGGGCATTTTCTGTGAATGCAGTGGCCAGAGTGATTTTGCGTGTGTGTATGTACAGAGTTAATCGCGACATTTATTTCAAAATGAGTCGAAGTTATTAATGAAGGAAATCTTAATCATCGGTTAATAGGGAATTGTCTTTGAGGTGAGACTTTAATGCGGAAATTTGAAAAGCATTTCGTATACAACAATTTACACAAGGTAGGTACAACTGAAAAATCTGCGTTCAAAGCACTGCATAGAACAGTGGTGGGTAACATTTTTGCACTGAAAGGCAAGTTATTGTTCTGTGATTATTATTATATTACACACAAATAATGTTACTTCAATGTAGATTGTAAATAACTTTTTAAGGCCGCATAAGAAACTCAAAAAGGCCGCTGGTTCCCAACCCCTGGTATAGAAGAACCAGTGATCTTGAGAACATCGAATTTATTTCAGAACGGGCGGATGATGCAAAAAATAGGGTGGAAAATTAAGGAAGAAAGGAAATATCCTGTGAAAATTACCACTTTTTAAAGGGCATTTTTTACTTTATATCTATTAAATATATTAGGCATTGGATGTTTATAATTGTCAGCATCTATTACCTTCTATACTATATACACACGAATAGATAGAAATGATACGATAGACTCAATGTACGATACTATACGAAGACGCGATGGACTCAATGTACGATACTATACGAAGACGCGATGGACTCAATGTGCGATACTATACGAAGACATGTTAGACTCAATGTATGATACTATACGAAGACATGTTAGACTCAATGTATGATACTATACGAAGTCGCGATAGACACAAGGTACTGACCACTCTACAATCATAGCCAAAATGGTCAATCTGTTGATAAATTATGTCAAATCTCTTGAATTTGACACCGATTTACAATTCTGGTGATAAAGATACGTGCAAAATTTCATTCATCTAGCTCATTGCGTTTTCAAATGATCGAGTTTATATGGACACGGACAGAACGCCGCCCCCCTTTCCTGATACCAACACGGCAACCGAACCGATTGGATAGACATGAGACAATATGCACACGGATAGGGAGCGCAACAAATTTCCCTTCCAAATATGATACATTAAATAGATCTACAATTTTAGTGCAAAGACCAGATACCAAATTTCACCATCCTAGGTTGTTGAGTCATCGTGTTCGCAGATTGACAGGGATAGTTACAAAAATGTTTTCCGGACAGAAGGAGGTCTAAAATGGAGAGATACATCAAAATCCCGTGGTCAAATTTTTAGACGAATACAATGCTTGCTATACATAGAATACGAGAAATTAAGAAAGGATATGCATAATGATTGATAGAAACGACTAATAGATATAGGAAAATAAAACTGCAAACTTCATGCATATGCAGTAAAACTTCGATTATCCGTCACCGTGCGGATCACGGCTGTGGCGGATAACAGAAATATCTTAATACATACGTGCAGTAACTTGATTTCACGGCCGACTCGGGAGAAAAATGAAAATAAAATCCTTTAAGTATCCGACTGTGTTCGGGAACATTTTTTTGAAAAATAACTTATATATATATTTTTTAATGTTATTTTTCAATTGCATATGTTTTAAAACTATGAAAATATTGTAAAATTAGGCTTTCAAAATAATATTTAAAAAAAAAACTTGGAAAATTGAAGAAAAATGACTAAAATATTTGCCTGCGCTAACAGCCATAGACAAAATCATATTCGAAATATACATAAATCCTTGTAGGAGTACATTTTTATGATAGTTATGCTCTAAAATCTTTCTTGTACTTCAAAATAGTTTTGAGATATAGCTGAACATAGTTACTAAACTGGTAATTTTTCATAAAAAATGCTTTTCGTTTATACTTAAGCACTTAAAAATAATAGTTGATTATAAAATTGACCTTAGTTTTTAGAGGAAAACATCAAGCATATTACAGAAAACAATCTCAGAAAATTTCATATCAAAACTTGAATAACTTTTTGAGAAATCATTGTTACGGTCGAGAGTTTTCCTCAAAAATATCATTTCTCACAAAACACATGTAGAGTTTTCATGCAACATAAAATAATGCTTACAGTTCGGTAATAAAACAGCTGTAACTCCATTTGTAATTCACGTAGAGTAAAAAGTTAGACAATTTTAGAAAGCTGATGAAACAGGATACAAAATTAAGTCATAAAAAGTTTTTGATAATTTCATCAAAAACGACGATTTTAAACCAGTCGGACACCTTAAAAGTGAACAATACATGCATATATTATGTAATTTTCAAAAACGATCGATATAAACTTCAATATAACAGCAGAAATGTACAGAAATGTAAATAAGATGTAATTTAGACTGTGACGCATAACAAAAACTGACGGTTAATCGAAGTTTACTGTACTATAAAAATAGAATTGTTGGCATATTGAAAGGCGACCTTATAATAAAACGCTGAAAATATAAATTGAGTCATGATTTTCTGCAATAGATCTCATAATTATTCGTAAGGAATTAAAACTAATAAAATCAGCACGCACGCAGCATCTTCAATAAAGTTTATGAACTGAGAAACAATCACAATTATGTCAGATGGACTGTCAATACTTTTATCTTTCCTTTCTGCCACTTAAAGAAAAATAAAGCAAAACGAAACATTTTCCGTTCTTGCGAGAAAACTTCAGATACTAAAAAGAAACTAGATGATCATTAGGAAAGAAATAAGATTCCTACAAAAGTAAATGATGTTTTGATTTTGTGGATCTTAGATGGACTCTCATCACTTCATGGTGAGAAACAGATGACATCACGAAACAGGATTTGTATTTATTGTATTTTTTGAAATAATAAACAAATAACAGAACAAGAAATTGCCAGTGTTTCTGGAGAGAGAGAAAAAAAGGTGATAGTTAAAGGGAAAATAAGACTGATAACTAGAGGTAAATACAAAAAGTTAGTTCAAAACAATGAGCTACATTACAAAATCGTTTTTTTCTTTGCTTTTTTCTTTCTATCTTTCTCTTGGGTTTTTTTGTTGTTTATAAATATGAAGAATTTGTTTTTATTCCCCTCGAAAGCGCAAGTAATACTTCCTGCAGAGAACGCGAGCAGGTGCGTTTGACTGTACATTTGTCATACAACGCTCCATCTTGCCAAGAATTACAGATCCAAGATTAAGCCTACTGGTTTATTTTCCCGCCAAATTGATCTAGATATCTTTATTCTTTTTTATTCCCTGTCGCAAATCATTTGTCAAAACACTGAAGGATACATTTTTTACGCCACGCTCTAAGAAAATCTTTTGCATTCCATTTTTTTAAAGTATCATTTCTAGGCCTAGACTTTGATTATTCACTTTTTACAGCTAAAAACAACGAAAAAGACAATGAATGGAATTTTTAAATAAGTGGAAGTTTTTAGAAGGAGAAATGCTGGAGAAATAATAAAAGCAAGTCCTCCTGGGTCTGGCTCTCGTCCAAAGAATGAATTGATGTCAAACGCTGGATGTTGTGATCTGCTTAAACACAAAAGTCCTGCTTTCGCGCTTTTCTATTCATGGACTTTTCTAAAGCCTTTTAAAAGCATTGCCGTAAAAAATAAAAACTCCTCCAAATGCTTTTAAGTAAAGTGTAGCAGGGAACTCGGAATAATGAAGCAGGCTTTGTTTTTTTCAAAGTATGTAGCATTTTCTCACGGAAAATGGAGCCCGCATGACGAGGTGGAATTCAAATAAAGTTTTTCCGAGATAAATAATCCAAATAATGATTTAACGTAAAAACTGGCAGTATTTCGCTAATTTAAATTAATTTTCTAATTATAAAAGAAGAACTAAATTAGGTTTTGAAGAACAAAAGTCTCTCAAGTATAAGCGTTAAAAGTAAATTTAAGCCTGTAGAGGGACGAGACTCATGTTTGTATGGAACGCCGCTGTTGAAGAATCAATTCAATTTCAGGAACCATTTTTATTAGATGGCTAAGTTCCACGACACAGTACATTAAAAGGTACAAGACGCAAGACAGAGAACAACAACACAAGACAAGTACACTGAAAAGAAGAGAGAGAGGCATCATGGGAAAAACCCGGATGGCTCTAGTAGCGCCACCTACCATAAAAAGGAGAAGGCAGTGCATTGTAACCGCTACAAGCCTAATTTTTATTTATGCATTAAAATTTTGATATTTCGACAAACTGATATTAAATTCACAGTTAGGGTTTGATTAAATTATCTTCGCTAATACGAGTTTCTTTTTTTACAAAAATTTACATTTAAACCCGATTTTTTACAGTTTTTTTCTTAGTTAATGAGGTGCATGTGTAGTACAATTTAGATAATTTGAAAGTTTTTAATTTGAATTCGTTCGTTATTCGAATCTTTCTCTGGCTCCCTGAATTTCTTATTAACATAATCTTAATAAATCGAATATATTCTATTCGCATTCGAATTTATTTTTGTTAACTCGCAGTCAAAACTAAAAATTGTTTTTATTTCTGTGTTGCTTTCGTTAGTTAGCAACGACTTACCCTGTGCCAACAGAGAAATTTAATGAATATTTGCTTAATGTTATTTATTCACTCAAGGAATTCACTGCTATACAGTGCATTCAATAAAAAAAGAAAGAAATGGAATATTTTTCACTTTTATTCACTTCACTTATTTTGAAAAATATTTGAATACGATAAATGTGAATGGTACTGTTTTTCTTAAAGATTTATCGTACAATTGTTATATTTGAAATGCTGTATACTGTTTGTTTATTAAAATTACTTTCCAATTTATTGAAATAATTATTTTGAAAATTATCATCACTTTATTCATTAATATCACTCACTGTTTATTAATTAATTATATGTTCATTAAAACTGTTAAATAATAAAGCAGAACTTTACTGAGATTGTTAGTTTAAAAATTTTCGTTTTCTCTAGCTGAACTCATTGTTTTCTTAATTCGAATTTTTGGATAAATTGAATTCTTATTGTTATTCCCTTCAGTTTCTAATTAGTCAAGCTCAATTATGTAACACAGGATGAATTCCCAAAACCTATTGTTTCCTAACCATATAATGAAACTATTTCGTAAAAATTATTTTGTATTAAATGTTGTGTTCCTAATTGAATATCGATAGATTTGTTACTGAAAAAATTAAATTAGGGTCATTATTTTCTGTTGAAAAATCTGATATCATTAATTTTTTAAGATCCTGATAATTCGGCTGCTTTACTGGTGCATCTATTTTTGCATGAATTTTACAATTTCCAATTGATTTAATACCATAGGAACAAATGAATTTTGTTTCTAAAGCAAAAATTATTTTGTTTTATTCCCAGGACTGAAAATTATTATATAGAATATTCTTTTTTCGCATTTCCTCGAAGCATCTTGAGCTTAAATATTGCTGATTGTGGTATTTGAGCTTCTGACGTATGAAATGATTTCCTGCATAATTTTTTTTTTTGAATTATAGATCATGCATTTGAATGTATTGCAATACGATAAAACTTCGATTAACCGTCTCCGTCCGGACCAGGGCCGTGATTGATAACCGAATACACGGATAATAGAAATTTCTTGATACAAAAATACAGTATCGTGATTTCACTGCTGTCTGGAGAAGAAAATGAAAATGAAATCCTTTAAAATGATTAATACATACATGTTGCATTTAATCTTTCAAAACGATCAATATAAACTTCAATATACGAGTAGAAATGTACAGATATGTATTGTTAGAAAAGTCTGTCTGTGGGTGAATGGTGTAAACAGTCCAACACGCAGGATAATGGAGAATGAAGGTTTATTACAAATATGAAGGAAAACACGTAGCACAGGTACAGGAAACAATAGTTCTTGCACAGATTACCAATGTAAGCAGACAACAATTCACAGGTAATAAGAATTCAGCACTTTGATATTTAGCAACACAAACATTCAGAAAATAACTAATAACGACAATAACTGCACTTTCAATAGCGCTCAGCTCACCAGCTTCCTAGCTCGCGCTGCGGACGAAACTCTAAAGTCGTTCCCAATGTATCAACATTACTCAATACCGCTCGGCGTCTAACAGCTTACTAGCTCGCACAGCGGATAGAACTCCAAAGACGTTCGCGCTCCAAGGCGATCCCAGTCGATCAACAACCCTTTCGTCATCCAAGCGCTCTCCTTATATAGTCTCCTCTGGCAGGCCGTGATGTCACATGGAATAATCTAGTTCATTTAAGCGTATCTCCTCTGCTAATAGAGATATCGAGAAGATTCCAGCACCTTTGAGATCCCATATTTCGTCGCCAAAGTCGCCAAGCTGGCCAAGGTCAGGGGTCCAGACGTGGCTACTGTCCGTCATCTCATACTTACCCCTGAAAAACTCTCTTCCCAACCATAAGACTCCCATTGCTGGGAAGCGACTTTCCATGTTTGTAACAATATTATAATATTACAAACCTATGTTACTTTTTAGACGATGACGGATAACAGAAAGTTCAGAAACTGACGGATAAACGAGTGGCGGTTAATCGAAGTTTTACTGTATTACAAAGATTACCCCGCCCCGCTTTAGGCCGTGCTGGGAAAGTGTGCTACATCTTACTCCAGTAAACAATACTTGTTTTACAATTTCTTTTCTAGAGACTGGAATCAACAGTTTCACTGAACGACGACAATAAGTCTACTTCTTTAATAAACAGGTCGTGAAGAAGTCCTCGCAATGAGACGCGAATATCGGCATTATTTATCAAGTATTTTAAAATCATTGATTGACATCCACTAGGCTAGTTTTTCTGTATGATGTCCAAATTTCGCACTCTTTAATTACGTGAAGCACAGATCCCGTTTCTTGACCGCATGAACACAGCAACTCTTTTTCGAAGAATCTAGCCTGATGTTCTCTAAAAACTCCATGCGCTGTCAAAATTTGATTTATATTGTTACAAAACTATAAAGTCGTTTCCCTGAGATGCTAATCTTGGCGACAAATTTGGAGACTTTGGCGACAAAAGGAATTTTCTAGAAGGACCTCGAACTTTCAACCTATTTCTACTGGTTTCATGAACTTTCTGGAGATTACGTCACTTCCTACGTAATGAAGTCACTTCCCTTTGAAAAGTATAAAGGCAAGCTCTCAAGCCAAGAAGAGGCAGTTGGATTTTGATCTGCAAGCAACCTGGTGAGTTAATAGGAAACCTTTGAGCGGTGTGTTGAGATTTAATGGTAATCTCTGTTGTGAATTTTTACAAGTGCTATTTTAATATTTGTGTTACGTTTCTTTGCTTAGAATACCTGTAAAATAAAGAGCTTTATTTTTGTAATCCTGCTTATTGGACTGCATTCACGTACACCCACAAAGCAATTTTGTTACAATATAGAAATCGCCATATAATCTATCTACGTTAACTTTATCTATTAGGTTTTTGGTCCATCGCGCCTTTTTTGAATCATTCCAACGATTTTGCCACAGTTCTTTTATAATTTTACTTCCTTCATTTCTTATCTGGTTTCTAGAGGGAACAAAAGTAATTGTTTCATCTGAAATCAATGTTGCCTCCTTGGCTAGTTGATCAGCGCGTTCATTCCCAAAGTTCCCCATATGTGCTCTAATCCAAGTCAAGGTCATAAGTTTTACTGTATCCCATATTTTAAGGAATTTTGTTCAATGTCAATTACTTTTTTATATCTTGAATAATATTTTTGAGGATGTAGCAAAGATGCGATGCAATTAAACAAATGAATTACTTACTTTAAAAAATACCTACTGCTTTAACCAAGCATTTAATGAAGTATAAAATTTTATTATTAAATGGGTTAAAAAAATTTTAAGCGCCAGTAATTACCTCTAGCATTTGAAACTTATTTTCATCCATTGGTTTACATCCTTGATTTACAAAAGACATTTGCTGTAGATTATGAATATTTTCCAAATATTCGTAACTTGCATAGAGAGTCTTTTATTATTTAGTTATTTCATCTCATTAAATTTCCATTCTTGTTGTTTCATTGCTTTAGTTCCCATCTCCTAGTTTTAGTTTGTTTTTTAACTAACGAAAAAATTTGGCAAGTTAATGTTTAAAACTCGAAATTTTAAATATATTATTGAATAAATGAAGATTCGGTACAAATTTTTAAGATCACAAGATCTGCACTAATGAGTTAAAAAAAATCAAAAATCCATCGCTTCTAAAGAGGAGATAATAATTTTTTTCTATTTCATGATAATATTTCTGTTTGCTTAATTAACTCCTAATGCGTCTGTTAAACCTTTGTGTCTCCTTAATTATGTCTTGATCGATTTCTTCTGATAGAAATAGGAAACATAAATAAGTGCTAGCACAAAATGAGAGAAAAGAAAATACTAGTAGTATTGTATCTTGGATAAAAAAAACATAGAGTTCTTTTGTTAAAAGTAATAAAATTATAAATTCAAAGCTTGAAACTGTAGTTGCTGTATTTTGAAAATCTTCTTTGTAGAAAGAAGGTTTTCAAAGGTTTTGGTTTTTTGGGGTTGGAAAGTAAGAGTTTGGGGTTGGGGAAGGAAGAGTTTAGGTTTTGATTGGTTTAACTTTCCTATACGGTAAGTCATCAAAAACATGCGTGTCGGGACAGTGAGCATTTAATAAGAAGGATTGTCTTTCGAGTTCTCAAATAATTAAATATTTTCAGAAAATGAATTAAGACATTTCATATTCAAGAGACCAATTTAATCTTGCAATCTATTGCGCATCCTGCAGTAGGAAAAGGGTCAATAAAGTTTCTACGCACACCCATTCAAATTGTAAACCGGAGAATTTTATCTCTGGAGTCATGTGTGTGTCGTGGTGTAGAGTGAAATGGGAAAAAATGCCGATGCATTACAACACAGTGCGAGACAACGTGTTAGAAGACATGTGCAATTTCGATTGTTATGGTATGATAATTGCTGGACCGAGAGTTACGAGGCTTAAAACGGAATTTCTTTCCTCACACATTTTTCGTAACATTTTCAGCATTTGTATAAATCATATTCCAGTAATGTTGAGAGTTTGTATTATTGCACGCCTATCGGTTAACTTATATTTTTATTTTAAAGAAGTTCTCTTTTGATAGAAATTTGTCAAAGAGTAAATTTATTTATCAACATGATTTTTATTACGATTATACTATTTTTAACAGTTAAAAGTTATAAATGAAAAAAGATGTTAAAAAATATTTATCGGACATTTTTAACAGGAAAATTTTAAAAAAATTATAATTACCTTAAAAACATTAAAAAATGAAATGAAAAACTTTGAATCCTTTTTTCAGCCTCTTTTAGAAAAGCAAACATTTTTTAAATAGACTGAAAAATTTTCAGTGGACAAACAACGGTATTTTTATTATCCCAAATGTTTGATCATCGCTTCCACTTGAAATTCCACGCTGGACTCTGGGTTGATAGGAAAAGTCGCTCCAAAAATTTTCAATGAAGCTCGCCACCCATTTGTTCACCATGGGACGGGAACTAGTAAAACTCTCACGTATCCACCCCGGATGTTGTGCATCGAATCGATTACCATCGCACATCTATCTACATAGGAGTTTCAGAAAATGCCGCCAGAAATTTTTGCTGAGTATCGATTGCGCTACCCGCTCCATCGATGGAAGGTTTTTAAACAAAGAACGAGTGCTTCACAGCTCTGAGATTGTAGAAAAAGCCTTTTAAATAAGAATATCGCTATCTAGTTCTTCTTTGAATGGAAATGTATGAAAAAACAAGAATATCGCTATCTAGTTCTTCTTTGAATGGAAATGTACGAAAAAACAAGAATATCGCTATCTAGTTCTTCTTTGAATGGAAATGTACGAAAAAACAAGAATATCGCTATCTAGTTCTTCTTTGAATAGAAATGTACGAAAAAAACGATAAGTAAAAATCTAAAAAAAATAGCAAGAGAAAACAGGTATCGAGAAAAAATAAGGGATGAAGTTTGAATCTTTATTCTTCTGTGTATTTTAACATTCTATTTTTTCGTTCAGGAAGTATACAAAGAGAAATTTCTGTAAACGCCAAAACGATCTCGAGAGTTTGACGAATATTCCCGAGTTCGGAAAAAAACATATTTGAATCATTTCTGTCCGTCTGTTTGTGAACACAATAATTTAGAAATGAATTGAGCTAGATGAATTAAATTTGGTATGCAGTTTTTACATCAAAATTGCAAACGGATTCAGCAATAAAAATTTTATATCCAAGAAAATCTTATCTTACCTTAATAAATTTAATAAAAGCAGTTTTTAAAAACACACTTTTATTCGTATACTAGAAGATTTGTGCCCTTATAAGACGGGCTTTTAGCTTGCCAATAATATATCAGATCTGATTGTCACAGATTTCCTAACGAAGGTTCTGCCCTGATAAGTTAAAAGGCCCTAACTCCAAGTAATATTTGTTTGTCACATAGGGCCTTCTTTTATCGAAAACGACCTCAAACTGGAGTTAGGGCCAATATAAATTTCAATATAATCATCACTGTATTGGATTTAGGGATTCCTAATATCATAAACCAGCGGGAGTGGTCTCCCCTAAACTTTCTCGTACACTTCCCAAAAAAGGTGCTGTTTCCCCTCCCCCCGCGTGGATAAAAAAATTCGAACCTACTGTAACGCAGGATACAATGACTATTAGAAAATATTTAGATAAAGAATCAAATTCAAAGAGATGCGTACCGATTTCCACTCTTGCCGGCTCAAGTACGAAGTCACGTAATCCTTCCGCGTGCACTGATTGCTACCAGTACGCATGCGTTGAGAATCGGATTTTAAAAAAATTGAGTATGCAATTTGAACGCCTCTTTTTGACGGTTTGGCCCAAAATTTTATACGGACCTACATTCATGACGATAAAATTGTGTACCAAATTTTATCCATCTAGCTATTCAAGTTTTTGAGTTATAGTGTTCGCATGACAGCGGACATACAAACAGGCAGATTTTCCGTAGACGGATTTTGTCCAAAATTTGATAGAAACCTACAAATTATGTGTAAAGACCACATACCAAATTTCATCCCCGTAGCTCTAATAGTTTTCGAGTTATTGTGTTCACAGATAGACAGACAGACATGATTCCAAAATTGTGTTTCTCGAACTCAGGGAGGTCTAAAACGTGGACATTCGTCAAAATCTCGAGTTAATATTTTTGACGATTACAATACTTTCTCTTTGTATACTTCGTATACGAGAAAGTAAAAAGGTGCATTTTTTTAGACCGATTCGGAAACGATACAAAAAAGCATTTCGAAAAAAGTTGGAGTTAGGGCCTTTTAACTTATCAGGGCAGAGTTTTTGAAGACAATCTCATGTAGATTGCTAGAATGCTTAAGAAATAAAAAAAACATGAAAAACAGACCTGATTATTCAAATGACATTAACTTTCGTTTTGCGTCAATAATGACGTTACTAATAAATGACGTTAACTTTCGTTTTGCGTTGTTTCAACTTGACTTTCTCAAAAATAAAGAGATTGATTTGCAGTATCCTGACTTTGCTGCTGACGAATACGTTCACGGTATTCTGAAAAAAAATGAGAGGCGTTTTTGCCTTTCTTCTCGAATGGAGAGAATTCAAAATTACGGGAACGCTCTTTCAAAGACAAGGAACATTCACTTCCCTTCTCAAAACAAGGACTCCGAACCACTCTCCGAATTCTAAGACCCCCCCGTTCCCCAAACCCTCTTGGCGAGCCACTCCACGCTGCAGGTGTGATTGGCACGTAGTCACGCCCACTTTTCTGAGCGTTAGCGACTTCGAACGATGATTATATTATAGATTACAAAAGGATTTTTTTTGTACTTAAATAATTTTCTACTTTTTAGTCTTTAATTTATAATTCTTTATTATAAATATTACGGACTCTTGAAATCACTTTTTCTCTCAAATTCCCAATCAGTAATCGCTACTCGCATGGAATCAAAATTTAATCAAATTAAACGATTAACTGATAATCAAGGTATGAAAAAAATTCAGAACATTAGCACATCAGGAAGTGAATAAAAATTCAATTTCAAAATTTCTTCTTTATAAACATGAAACAAGTCAAGATAAATAAAAGCGTAAAAAATAATAAATGCTGATATTAGATACAATTATGAGAGTGATTTAAATGAAAGCATTTAAATAAAAAACGTTTATTATTTGTTTTATTTAAACATAAAACAAGTCAACGATTAACTGATAATCAAGGTATGAAAAAATTTCAGAACATTAGCATATCAGGAAGTGAGTAAAAAATCGATTTCAAAATTTCCTCTTTATAAACATGAAACAAGTCAAGTTGAATAAGAACTTAAAAAATAATAAATGTTGATATTAGATACAATTATGAGAGTGATTTAAATGAAAGCATTTAAATAGAAAAACGCTTATTATTTGTTTTATTTAAACATAAAACAAATCAACGATTAACTGATAAT
>BGPR01022383.1:2786-25437 GCA_013235015.1 Araneus ventricosus | reverse complement strand
AAGATGGTGTTCTTGCATATAAACTTCAAAAAGAAGAAAGTAAGTTTTGTCTTTTCTGCCTAAATTTTGTACATTTTTCTTTAGTTTTAATTTGACTTCTAGTCAGACTTATAAGTTTTATAATGAGTTGTTCTTCCCTTTGTGATTTACTTGTTTTTGTTGTTGTTAAGATATATAATTAATTGTAATTCATTTATGCACTATCATATATGTTCTTTTCTGTCATGTTATGAGTGTTTTACTGACATTAAAAAGAATAAAAAAGTAATTACTTTTATTAGTTTATTAAAAAGAAAATAATTTATCAAGAATATGGATGTCAAAAAAATTGTAAAAGCACGAGATTCTGAGTGAAATATTCTGAGCAGATTAGAATTTTAATATATTTTCATATTTTATGAATCTTTAGGAATTTTCGTATCTTAGTCATAATGACTCTATTTATAGTATTGTTTTCAGTACCTCATCCTTTTATGATTTTTTTTTCTTCCACATTTCTCTTTAAAAAATATTTTTTTCTTTCTGGGACTCTAATAAAAAAAGTGCTTTCAAACGCCTTCTATTACTTATTTGCTTTTTTAATTCTTAATTTGCAATTCCTTATTATAAATATTATGGAATTTTATAATGTTTTCTCAAATTCATTACCAGATGATGCAACTCGTATGGAATCAAAATTTAATTGCATTATCAATTAACTGATAATTAAGTTCTAAAAAATATTTAAATATTCTACTCATTGGGTATACTGTACTGTATAAAATTTCAGGAAGTGAGTGAAAAATTGATTGCAAAATTCCATCTCTACACATATGAAACAGGTCAAGTTAAATAAAAGCCTGTGGAAACAATGTATTTTTGGTTACCTAAAGCGGTTGTCCTGAAGTATAAATAGCTATTGTTTTAAAATATTGCTTTTTTGTCAGCATGAAAATGGAGAAAATGTATATGGCACAGGTGGGCCAAGTATTGTGACCTTACAGTATGAATTTGATGAAAAACCCCACATTTTGTGCATGGGTTGCTGTATTTGTGAATCTGGCAGCTAACAGAAAAGTACCCAAAAACTACACATTTACACAAAATTATTGTTCATACTCTTATAGCCGTAGGGTGTACTGGAACTTGTACTACTAGACAGCAGTAAAGCATTTCTGCATAACTTAAATTTTGCCTTTTTAAATTAATTTTGAATAATTTAGCAATTAGTCCATAAAAGTGAGTAATAAGATTTTTTCACTTGATCTGGGTAATTTTTTATTAAAGAAATTATAATTAATCAATTACTAATTCATAATTAATTTAGTTAAAAGTTTAGCTTCAAAATAAATTTCCTCAAATATTTTTTTTGTATTCCTTACTCTTATTTATAAAGATTTACAGAACTTTGACTGAAAGATGAAAACATTTTCAGATATATTGAAACCTCTTCGAATGGCAACCCCTCTTAACGGCCAATTTTTCGTGGCATGGATTTTTCGGCCCATAGACCTAATGTTAAAATAACCCCTAGCAACGGCCACTTAACCCGTAGCAACGGCCACTTAACCCATAGCAACGGCCGCCGGGTGGGTTCGCCCATCCCATTTAACAAACACATCGGTTAGAGATTTACTTTTTAAACTGAAAAACGAACTTGAAAAAATGGGTTTTTTCCGAGAAGGGTAAAAACTTAAAACAGTCACAAATTGTATCCTTTTTTCAAAAAATGTAAAAAATTATTAAATAAAGTACTATTTTCTCTTTAGATAAGTCTCAAACTTCATTTTAAATAAGAATATGTGTAAGATTTGTTTATATTATGTACTATAGCAATTATCTTGTAATTGTAACGAAAACCCTTTAGAGCGACCACCCCCTCTGAACGGCCAGTTTTTCTTGGAACGGAGGGCTGGCCGCTCAGCGAGGTTTCACTGTACACAAATTGGGAAATTTTCATCTTATTTTTGTATGTGAAAAATTTTATAGTACAATATTTTTTAATTAAATTATCTGAAAAAATTTCCTCATCAAAAAAATGTTTTTAGCCTCAGTTTTTAACCTCTCTATGACTGTGCTCTTTTGTAGTCATTTTTCCCTTCAAACCATGTGGTAGTCCATGTTACTATGCATGCACATCAGAAGGAAATTGAGACTGAGGAAAATTGCAGTCCTTCAAGAAGCCCCCCCCCCCCCATTTTCCATCTGCATTTTCCCTGAAGATTAAAAGTGTTAAAAATTGCATTAATATATTGATAGATAATTAAATAATTGATAAGATAATTTAAATATTAAATGCAAAATTGAACAAATTAATGATATACTGTAAAAAAGTTGGTAGTACTTCAAATTCCACAGTGCAACCACCCATGTTGAAATTATTTCGAAGATTTAGTGACAAACATGGTAGACACTTTTGTATATGTGAATGGGTGTGTCCTTGTAAAATCAATTTTAAAACTTCCAAGATCTTTTGAATTCTGAGAGAAAATTCAGTATCAGTTCAGTTTGTATAAAAATGAAACTGTTTTCTCCTATAGGATTCTTTCTACTGAATGTTGATTGAGACAGAATAGTGATATCTCATAATATTGCCTCTCTGGATATTCAAATATAGTTTCTGTTATTTTGATAGTAGCTTATTGATTTTTGAGTTTTTAGCACTTGATTAATAACCTTTTCCTATGCTTGTTATTATAGTATTTAATCAAAGTGTTTAGTTTTCCCATTCCTTGTGTTTACTCTATTTCAGCGAAAATGTGCAAAAGTGGCTTTATTTTCTTCTTGATTGATAGATTTTAGATTACTTTTTAATACCTATTAAATAATACAGTAGAATTTGGCTAATTTAAAAGTTTTTAATTTAAATGGGTGTTGGAATATTTTTCAGTTCTTTTGAATTTCTTATTAGCATAATGTCAACATTTGTAGTTCAAATTTATTTTGGCTTATCCAAAGTCAAAAATAAAAATTGTTTTGTTTCTTAATTGTTTTAATGGGTTAAATTTGTTCATACCTTGCATTCTCACCAAAAAAACTTTAGTGCTGTAAACTTTATTCAATAACTGTGAAATGTTCTCACATTTTAAAAAACTTTAAATGCATTAGGTATAGATTGAACTGTTTGTTTTGAAGTTTTATTGTACAACTGCTAAAATAAAACATCAAAGCACTACATACTGTTTATTAATTAAAATTTCTTATTTATTAAAATTATTATTTATTATGCAATATAATTGAAACTGCTATATATATGTAATAATCTCGCTTAATTTTGTTTAAATTCTAATATTATATATTTTAAAGTCTTAATGAATTCCAAAATCACTTTTCTTAAACTCCAGTTTCATTTTAATTCCCGCGCTGGAGGTATATTAAATCTCGCATTTTGGCATATTTATTACTAAAAGAATATTCTAATTACTTCCACGTGCCCACATAAATCGTGAATTCGGCGTCCTTTTGGTGCTAGACTTTTCCCTAAAGCACTTACGTAATTTACTAAAACTAGCTATTATTCCCTTCACTTTGATCAAGTATCTATATGCTAAATCCTTACCTGAGAAAATGCAGGGATTTTCTGTTCTCTTTTGACTTGAAACCTTTTAACTAAGATGCACGTTTGTCCGCCATTCTCCTTAAAAATGACTTAAATATTTGGATAATAAAATAAAATTAGTTAATAACTCGGCTCGTTAATGACTACAACCACAAAAACATTTTATATATGTATATTTTAATCTTTACTGCCATTTTCTATTTAAAATTGTTATTTTCTCTTGCTGTGCTCATTTTCAGACCCAATTTTTCTTATTTCAAATTTTTGGATAAATTGAATTTTTACTATGGTCCTGTCTGCTTCGAATTAATTAGCCAAGTTTCACTGTACCTTAATAAATTTGTTGTGTATTGAAAAACTATTATTGAGGTTTTTCCTCTTTTCACAAATTTTATTTTAGCTTAAACTTATCTAACTTTTATTGAGTGTCTGATCTTTTCTTTCTCCAGTTCAGCATCATTATGGTCACAACAAGGAACGAAATCAGCTCGTTCGATCCGATTTCCTCGAAGCTCGGACAGCACAGAAATCTGAAGTGGAGGAGGCAGAAGCCATGCAGAGAGCTTATGAAAAAATGCTTAAAGAGCAGTAAGTCTTGCTTTTGCTTCAATTATTTGCAGATGTTTCTTTTAATCCTCTGTTAGGAGCAGCTATTATATACCTGCATGGGCACGTTCAGTCTCTCTGATCATACACTCTTTTATCCTACATCTATAATTTTTTAATTAAATTCCTAAAACACATTGTTTATATATCTTTATATATAAAAGGCAAATACCATGACTCATGAAATCTCCCAAACCACTGGGAGTAGAAACTTGAAATTTGGCAAGTGGTTGCTTCTTGGGGAGTAGGTGCTCACTAAGGAAGGATTTTTTGAAATTTTAATTAGAATTTAAATTATTTAAAAATTACTTTGAATTTTAACATTTTTCCAGAATAACTTCAGATCCTATTATCGCAAAAACACCATTTTTACATCATCTTAAAGATTTTTTTAAAAATTAACTTTTCAATGACATCAATCTTATTTCCATGCGACATTTTGTTAAATTTTGATTAATGTTTCAAAATGTTTTAAAACATGAATTGTAACAATGTTTTTATTGTTGTAAATAAAATTCAAACCATCTTATTATTTCAGCAAATCTTTTATTCACTCGCTTTTGCAATTGTTACAGTTGTGATAGTATAAATTGTTTTCTTGGGAAATTAACTCCAAAGCAGAATTTTCACTTTAATATTCATTGCATTGCTGAAATATTTTATCGCACCTGCTTCAAAGTAATACTTTCTTTACTTTGAAGCAAGTAAAGAAAATCTATTAAAATTAATTAATTATTTTAAATCTATAAATATTTTCTTTACTTTGAACATGGCAACAGATATTTCATTTTTGTTTTTTTGTATTCAAGCATTTAATCTCGTGCTTTCCTGTCATTTTAAAATTATGAGGCATGAAAATGCCTCTAAATTTTTTAAAATTGTGTAATAGGTAAGTTTTTATTCAAATTTTGGTTAGGCTTAAATTTACAGTTTTGCTGGTCAGGCTTTCACGACCATATTCAGTGTTAATCATTATACCGCTGATTGATAGATGAATTGAGTGAGTTATTTGAAATGCAATATTTAAGTTTCGTTATCTGTGATACAGCATACAGAATTGTATCTCTGGCATTTTAAAATTTACATATTTACATTATTACTTAGTAATGTCTTGACTTATTATTAGTCTTTACATATTTTACGATCTGCCAAATACAATAAAATCACTTTTTTATTCATCTTTCCCGAGTTATTCCGGGTGAAACTGCGATGGGGAATGCTATAATTAATGTTAAATACAAAAGTAGAAACTAATATAAACGGGCAAACCAGCTGGTCGCCGAAGGCGGTTAGTTATTTATATATCCATGATCTTGTTAAAGCATCCAAACAGTTGTGGCGATTGAGTAGAAAAAGTGAGGGACCTGAGAATGTAGGGGGTAGACAATAAAATTCAAAAATTTAGTTTAAAAATTAGCTAGTTTTCTTGAAAACTGTGTTTTTATAATTCCTAGTTTTAGTCAGCTAAAATGAAATGAAAGTTTAATTTTTCCCTAAAAAAGTTGGGTGTGGCTGCCTCCCGACTCGCCGCCACTACATCCAAAAGATTTTTTGCCAATTGCTCTTGTCATAAAAGTTGTACTTTGTGGAAGCTATTATAAAGTTAGAAAGAATTTGTTGCACTGATTTTAGACAATCATTCACAATTTCTAAAGAAAATTTGCTCACCATGTCTAATCTATTTGGTATTAAAGCACTACAACAGTATACAATTTAAAATATTGAAAAGCAACAATGTTAAAAAATAACAATACTAAAAAGCAAAATAAAGTGAAAAACTCTTCCTACTTTGAGCATGGCATTCTGAGAGATTTGAATTGTGATTTCCCCAGCCCTTGGTGATAGGGAACTGATGCTGAAACTTTATTAATCTTCATTCCTCAAAGATCTGTGGAGATATCTAAAAGGGTATGAAACCACTGGCTAAACTAACATGAAATATACCCAAATGCCTTGAGAGCTCAGCCATGCCTACTGGAAGGATTAAAGCAGGGGCGGCTCGAGACCTGGTCAAACGGGGCAGCTGCCCATGGTGCCAAATTCCGGAATGGCGCCAAATCGGGAGCGTGAAGGAAAAAATGGTTTAAGAAAATTGAGAAATAAAGTATATATTTTAAAGTAAATTTATTGAATATATTATTTTTGCTCTCTTAGATGACCCCTGGTAAACTTTCAGTCTACGGTGCCCACTTGCTTCTCGCCAGTTTTTCTTGGCGCAATTTGATTTGCTGGCGCCAAATACTGTTTGGGATGTGCAGTGAACTTTTCATTGCTGTATTGCGCATGCTTCATTTGAAAAGGAGCGATTGAGCACGCAATGCCTTCGGCATTTCAAACGCGTACCGGGCAATGTTTTTTAAACTTAAAAAAACATCAGCGGCTTCGCTTTCTGCAAAGCGGGACACTAGTAGCTGCGCTTATTTATTGAAGAGCGGAAACACAGAATAACATACACAATTCTGAACCTAAAAGTGACTGAAAATGTTAAAAAACGAGAAAAGTGTTGTTAAAACTTCACATACCTATTTTAATTGCCGAATTGTTGTTTACACTTAGAACACTGGTATCCGCTTGCCGTCAATCCCTGATCCACACACTTCGAAAGGGAACCAATGCCATAATCAACAACAGCTGTACGAAGCGCACGTAACGAAATCATAAAATCAGACGAAAATCAAACCGACAAAACAAATTCGATTGAATCAACCAATCGCATGAAACAGATCAACGGAACAAACCGATCAAAACGAGTCGCAATATCGCGCCATGCGCAAAACACCGATGAACAGATCAATTTCCGCGCATGCGCACATCTCACTCGTTAAAAGCATCATTGCGCAACCAAAACAAATATCCTCTCCTCTCCATTCTTGGCGGCAGAAAGTTGGCGATCCTAAGAGGAACGAAGTGAGTGGGCACCGTAGACTGAAAGTTAACCTGACCCCTATATAATCTTAAATATATCTGAAGTTTAAAAATTCTCACCTTAGTAGAATTAAGTAATATTTCTAAGTAAAGTTTTGTTTGATATTTAGAATATGGCCATTATAAAATTTTAAAAAAATACATTAAATAAGTGGGAGGGGGAGCCATATTGTTGGCTTGCCTGGTTGGTAAAACTACTTTGGGCTGCTTCTGGATTGAAGAATGTTATCATAATGTTAATTCTAAAAGAACACAGTGTCTGTGTTTCAGAAATTCTGTTTGAAATGTTTGGATTTTAGAAATTGTTTCTTGGAGGGATTTTTATTATTTCTATTAGAACGTCTTAGTCATTTATTTTACGAATTTTAGTTTCTGTATCTTTTACACTTCACTTAACTTCTGATGATACAAATTAATAAAATGGTTCTAATATAGATAAATGTATCTATAGTTTAATAAAAGACAATACAAATAGAGCAATACAATACTTTTATTTGTTTTTTAAAAGAATTATTCTTTTTGAAAGATGCAAAAAAAAGAAAAATATAAAGTGGCAGTTTAGTGAATCTGTTGATAGAGTTGTATAAATGAGATTTATGATTTGAGAATTTTTCATGGCTTAACCTTGACCTGAGCATTATACATAATGCTTGAATATGAATTTATATTTTAAAACTATTTATCATTATTAAAAATTACATTATTTTTTTTTAAAAAAAATAAGTATAGCATGTGTGACGTTTTCGATTTTTTCCCCTCAAAAATTTGAAGATTGAAAAAAAAAAAAAAATCTTGCAAAAAGTGAAAAATGTGCATGTTTTTACTAATTTATAAACTATTTTCCATGAGATTTGTTATATACTGTTATTTTTATTGTCTTAAAATAAAGCTGTCTGTGGAATGTTTTATCTCACATTTTAACTAATTAATCAACTCTCTTCTTAACTTTAACTCTTTTATAGCAATTATTGTATGAATTTAAATATCATTTACTGATTACTTTATTACTTATGTGCTAATTATGCATAACAAGAATTTTTTTTTCTATTACAATGCAAAAGCAATTGTTATAATAATTGTTTAATCTTTTGCTTACAATGTTTCTTTCTCAGGGAAGATCAAGATGCTTTTCTTGCACAACAACTTCAAGAAAAGATTTTGCAGGAAGAATTGGAGCGTCAGAAAAAAATTGAAGAGGAAGATCAGGTGCCTTTTTGTTACCTTTCCACCTCTTCCTTAAGAGTATTTTGATGATAAAAACTTTGTGTGTTGTTTAAAATACTTAATATTATAGTTGACTTTAGTTGCTTTGAATTAAAGCAATCTAACAAAATAGTATCAAACTAAAGTTACTGAACCAGATAAATCATTACTTTTGAAAAAAAATTGAAACTTAGGATCTATGAGAATTACTTTTATAAACCAAGTAAAATGTTAGAAAAAGAAAAGAAAAGAAAATTTTAAATATTTTCAAATGCACCTATACACTTCAAAAATTAATTATCATGAAATTCATATGAACCAATCGTAAAAAAAAAAATAGATGAACTTTTCAGCTGTAGATAGTAAACCCCTCTTCCCATTGCTGAAAATTAAAATTATGTATTTAAATGTTACTGGGAGGGAACAGCATTTCTTGACATTGTGAGGGGAATATTCAGTTTATTCCTCTTCATGTTGTTGCAAGTGGTGTATGATACTATAAAAAACTTTTTAAAATTTGACTTAAAAAATTACAGATACAAATTTACTAATGACACTGGAAGGTTATTTTTTGGGACTTGAACCCTTTAAGGTTCACAACATGTTTCATTTTGAAAATTACTTAATTAAAAATTTCAAAAATGAGTATTTAAACATGTAGCTGATCATAAAAATGTAAAGGAAAGAAATTGAGCATTTTTTATTTTCAAGAAATTTGAAGTTTCGCAGTGAAACCCAATGAACCGTAACAGGCTATTTTTCTTCCGAATATTCCTAGAGAAGTTCAAGTCTTGCATGTTAGATACAAGTCTAAATCTTGAATTCTTATATATTTGGTTTTGAATTTCGAATGAATATCAGATGTCATTAATTTCTGTTGCCAAAAGAAACAAAAAAATCACATCAATTCTTGATCTAATAATTGCCTCTCCAAATTTGAAGACTGTTCCCTTCGATAAAAATAAAATGTTTCTCTTCAGACAAAAATTAATGCCAAACTAAATTCATAAAATATTAAAATATTTATTGATGTATCCTGTTATTTTTTAAACTTATAAATGTAAAAATATTTTTTGAATTGCTATTTACTTTTCTCCAAAAAATGTTCAGTTGATTCAGAATTGTATGATTTTGACCTTTTTGCATCTACAGAGGATAGCCTTGGAGTTGCAAAGGAAAGAGAAGTTGCGTCTCCAAAGGAAGCGAGAAGAAAGAGAAATGAGGCAGACTGAGAAGGCCAGAGCAGGACTTTCTGGAGCGTCAAACTGTGAGTTGCGTCCACTTTTGTTTACTATATTTGCTGGAAAGACATGTTAATTATGTTTAATAATGAAGTTTTTCATAGTCAGGACAATTTTTTAAGAGTGTTGTTAGAAACTTTGGTACTTATGTACAACTTTTTAGCTTATTTTTAATGTTTATCAGTTTTGATAAATAAACAGTACATGATCTTAATTAATAATGTTATAATAATTTGTAAAAATTAATAACTTTTTTAAAAAATTCCATAAGTAAGAATTTTTATAAACAGATGGTATTCAGCGCATTGAAAGTACAATACACGAATTGAATCCAACAGTTATGCCATAAAACTTCAAAATAAACAGTACAATTCATATCTAATGCACTCAAATTTTTTTTCAAAAAGTAAGTTTTTTTATTTAATACATTGTACAGCAGTAAAGTCCTCAAGTAAATTAATGAATTAAAGCTTTTGAAACGTTATTCACTTACAATCACAGAGAACACAAGCCAGACTTATTTAACTGACTCAAACAATACAGAAATAGAAATACATTTTTTATAATTTGTAGTTTTTGTTATTAAAATCTATCATGTTTAGTCTCAAATAGTAGTCAATGACTAGACTGATATAAAAAAACAAACACTTTTATTAAAATAACATCATAGTCAACTCGACTAAAAGTTAAATTAAAATCTTTTAACAGATCAATATTCAAAGTTAAGCATTTGCAACATTCAACTTACTCCGAATCCAATCCTATTAAATTTGGACGTCTGCCTAAAAGTAAATACCTAGTATTATACTCGTAGCGTATAGCTAAGATATGAAAAATCCTAAGAAAGTCATCAGTCAGCCATCCATCCATTTAAAGTCAGCCATCCAGCTAGTTAGCCTGAGAAAAAACGGAAGAGAGACACTAAGCAGGTAGGTGATTTATCGCCGAGATGCATTGCTTGCTTGCTTTTATAGCGATACCTTATTTACATAATCCTGAAAGCTAATCGATGCTGTTGCAAATGCTTGGTGGTTAGAAGTAGTGAGAACCAACCTAACAAAATGTCTGGGTTCGAAAAGCTCGACCTCGCATTTAAGATCAAGTTTAACAGTTTTGATTGAATTACCAAAATCAAATATGAACAATATTGAGTATTATGTCATAGGAAATTTTAGAGATTTGCAGAGATAAAACTTGAATTCCAACAGACTGGGCAATTATCAAAAGTTCCACTGTAGTAAGTTTCTTCAATAGGATATTTTTTATTTTATCATTTAGCCTATTTAGTTAAATCTTAAGTTTTTCCTTAAGGTAGTGCTCCTTAAACCCATGGTCCGCAGATAGCTATTAGTGGGCCGCGGCACGCTAGTCAAGAGTCGAAGTCAGATGTGATTCAACAGTTCACTCATGTTTTGCTTCATAAAACAAGGTATTTTAATCCTTACAGTAAGCTTTACTAATTACTGACCTATAAGTGTATTATAATATTTATATAAATAAGCATGTATTTGTATATTTTGGCTTCTTGTTATTTAGTTAGTGGGCCTCTAAAATATTTTTTACACAACATGGGAAAAGGTGACAACCAAAAAAGGTTAAACCACTGCCTTAAGACATTTAGAAGAAAAAGGTTTATTAAGCATTTTACTTTTTTTTTTTTGTATGTGTATGTAAATATAATGTTTGTCTTACAGCATCCAGTGTTAAATCAATGGAAGACGGATGTGCATGAGAGAAGCTGCTACGAGTCCTCTGGAGAAAGATTTCTCCTTGCTTTTCTCCTGAGCCGCTAGATAATCTCACCCTGAAGAATTTCAAGAATTTGTTGCTGGGCGGGGATGTGCTAGTAAAAAGTTCTAATCTAAAACTCAAAAAATTGCTACCAACTTCTTTAATTAATTGATTTATTTTTCCTAATGTAATAAAAGATAATCTATTTCATAAAAGGCAATGTCGAAAAGCGTGCGGTGTGTGTTTGTCTGCGATGTCCAGACGAATCTATCGCACTCACAGCCATGAAATTTGGCACAGGTAGTCGTAATGGTGGTGACTGAATGCACCTCGGCTTCAAATTTTAAATTTTGTCTAGAAATTCTTTTTTATTTAATGCCTTTGTGTTTTGCTGATTTTTTCGCACTAATTTCCTCAATAGAATAGTTACGAATAGCTTATTGATAAAATATATACACCATCGAAAGAAAGTATGATTTCCGCTCTAATGAAGTTAGTTTTGAATTTTAACCTAATTTACTGAATTTTGAGAAATTTTTTTAAAAAAATACCCAGTTTTGGGTACGAAGATGTTACTTTTGATTTTAAATTCTTGCATCCGACTTTCTAATACTATTATTTTCAATTTTTTCATTTATAACTAGAATCCATAGGTTGGATTTAAACAACAACGGTTAAAATATATCTTTTCAAGTTTTTTTAAATTAATTTTTTTTTTCTACGTTGAGAGTTATTTTTATGGAGAGAAATTCTTCAAGGCATGGCACTGAACTCAGATGGCTATGTGATTATTGAAGGGGAGGTGACGAAGCATAACCTTGAATTGAATGACTGATTATTATTTTCGCAGTATCTAATGTATTTATTCTGTCTCGCGATACTTAGCTTTGTAGTATGCTAATAATTTTCACGCTAACATTTTATTATTGTTTATCGTGAAAAAAAAAAATAAGCTGAAAATCAATAATGTGTATATTTTGTTTTCTCAAAACTTTTCATGTCATTGTATGTTTTTTTTTAGGTGATTCCTTATAGGAACTCTACCTATTGCAATGGTTCAAGGACACGACTTTCGGAAAATTTCTGCATATCTTCACCGATCATGACCCCTAGGAACCCAAAACCACCCTTCTGCTAAAAGTTTATATATATATATATATATATATGTATAACGCTTTTCCCATGTTATCTTGTGAACATTTTATAATCCGGAGTAAAATTGATGTAAATTTAACCAGCTTGGGATATGTTGTAAAGATAGTGAAAAACTTTGTCGAGTTCTGTAGATGGCTATCCAGCTCAAAGGGGTGGAAATAGTGGGGGGTGGAAATTTTCATTTTCCCATAATTCCTTACAATTGAAAATAGAAAGAAAATTCAAATTAGGCGAATTATTGCCTTATCAAACGAACAATTTTTTGCATTTAAACTTTTCGATAGCTACAATTGCTTAGAAGTTATGAGTTGAAAGTGATTTTCCCATCCTTCCCTCCTTCCCTCAATCCTTAAAATACGTTTTAACCTATGCATGTTACCCCCTCAAGCTGGAGCTCTCGTCATTGCAGTTTCTTCCACCCTCTTATCTTGTAGCTTCAATACTTATGAGAATAGAGGGCAAAAATGTTCTTTTCCTTTTATTATTAGTAGAGAAGTATATGCATAACGCCGCCCGTGTTATTTTATAAACACGATAACTAGAGAGTAATTTTGATTAAATTTAACTGGTGTAATTTGATATGTTGTAAGGAGGGTGAAAATCTCGGGCCGAAGTTCACAGATGGGCTAACCAGAACAAAGGGGGGGGTGGAAATGGTGGGGGACTGAAAATTTCATATTCCCATAATTCCCTTTACTTTATTCAAGATAGAAAGAAAATTCAAATTAGGCGAATTATTGCCTTATCACAACAAACAACCTTGTATTGAAACTTTTGATAGCCACAATTTCTTAGAAGTTATGAGCTAAAAAAGCCATTTTCAACTCTACCCAACTTATCATTTCCATAGCCTGTTACTACTAAAGAGTTAGAAAAAAAATTTTCTTTCAATTAGGCTTAATTATCACCTTATGATAACGAACAACTTTTATACTAAAAGTTTTTTGTCTGCTAGAATTGCTTATAAGTTATGAGCTGAAAAGCGATATTCAATACCCCCGCCCCAATTTATCATTTCCCCATAGCTTCATTAAGATTGAAGAGAGAAAGAAAATTTCAATTAGGGTAATTATCACCATATCATAACAAACTACTTTTATATTGAAAGTTTTTTGACAGCAAGAATTATTTAGAAGTTATGAGTTCCCATCAACCGCATTCACCTTCACTTTTTATACGGTATAATATATAATTAATTTATGACTAATTATTTTATATTTAATATCTTTGTTAAATTTTGTTAATTATAACTGTTAATTGATATATTTGGCTTTGCTCCGGATTAAAATGTTTTCATGTTTAATATTTTTAATGTAAAAATTACTATTGTATAAATATTATAATACACAAATTATTTTTCTGATGTAAAACGCTTTTAATTAAAATGAGAATATCAATTGAACCAGACAATTTTTAAAAACATCCGTTTTCTTCATACGTTATTATTTGTTATATAGATACTTCAAATTTTGTTAACAATTACTAAAGTCAATGAAAGGTTTTAATGAATATTTTGAAACAATTAAATTAACTATTTAATTATTCATTAATTTAAAGCGTGAAAATAAATCAATAGCTGGTCCCGATATAAATTATTAAATCGTCTACTTTTAAAATTTTCTTTTAGCATTATTCCTTCTGGAAACAGTTCTTCGTATTATTTTTGATCAACAAGAATATTGTTACGAATTCAGTTTAAAATTAATTTTGAAAAAAATATTAAAATGAGAGAAACAAATTTATGGAAATGAAAGACATTGTGGAAAAACGCCTTGCTTAATTTTTAATTAATTGAAATTTTAAGCATCTTTTAGGCTTTGAAAAGTTGAAGGTGACCTTTCTCTTTTCTAAAATAAAGAGTTTGAAAAGTTTGATTGAGATCAGTCCAGTGGTTTAGAAGGAGATGTGGAACATACATACATAGCCACAGTGACTTTTGTTTAAATTAATATAATTATTAGATAATCATAAGATAAAGATTGCTGGCATATAGTATGAGCCATAAAAAAGGTTTTAGTGGAGTTTTGTAACAATTAATTTTTTAACTTTAATTAAGTAGATAGTTAATTTTAATTAATCAAATAATTCTAATAGTTAATTTGATAATAGGTTTTTTTTGACAGAATACTTTAATTTGATATTTAACTAAACATGGCGGGACAATGATTTGTTTAATAAAATCAATATAAAGTAGCCAAAAACGATAGATATTTAAATAAGAGTTCCCTTTATCCTTTTTGCTATTGAAAAATATCTGCTTAACTTTAAAATTGTTTGGGATTTTCTGCCTGAGTATTTGGTTTTAACCGTCGATGGAGATTTAATTTGCTGTTCAAATTGGCTGCATTCATATCCTATGCTTTAAAAACACGTATTCAATTTGCCACTCACAATGTTTAATAATTTTTATTCTCTTATATGTTAAGAATTTAGTGACTATTATCTCTGTAACCAGGGAGTTCTCTAAATGAGCCCATTTTAGAAGTGTTTAAGTGTATCATGTCATGTGGTTTACCATATGGCAAAGTAATGTCCGCACAATTATATTGTAACCTAGATTAAATAAATTAATTTTTAAATCTAGAGTCCTTCTTCATTCGTGCCAAGAGTCAATTTCTTGCTACTGTTTCAGATAGGCTAGCTTAATGTTATGTAGGAGATATTTGCACTGCTGAGATGTTTATTTCTTTATGACTCCTACCTGTTGAATGATTATGTGTTGAGATATAAAAAAATTGACTAATGTACTGACCGATAAATCTATCATAACTTTTTGGAATGAAAAATGGAATGATAAAACCTTGATATAGCAAAAAATTAAATGACATGAAAACAGAATCACAGCATAAATATTGCAATGTGTAGAAACAATAAAGTCATTGGCTTTGTCTGTATTGATCAATATGTAATATTTCATGACTTTTGTAACATTAACGTAAAGGAATCTACCTTTGCCTTCAAGCTTGCCGAAAAGGGATTTTTTTTTTTCATTTTGTTGAAGTCCTGATTCCACGGGCAACGCCGTGCGCGTACTGCTAGTCCATTATCTCAAGAACATTTAGCGTTATTTGTAGGTACTGTACCTGCAGATAAAACATTATTTGTAGGTACTGTACCTGCAGATAAAACATTATTTGCAGGTACAGTGCACCAATGTCCGGTTCTTATCCGATCACCCTAATTAAGTAGCATTGGGCCAGTTAGTACTTGGGAAGGTGACAGCCTGAGGAACACTGTGTGCTTTTGGCTTCCTTTTTGATTTCTTGACTCATGGACTTGGTTAGTTATACCAGATCAGTTGGTATTAGTTTCAACGGTTACAATATCTGTGGCTAAAATGTTATTTACTGTTTAAGACTAAATAATGAGTTGTCATGTATTTTTTCTCTAATCTTAATAATTTAAAAAAAAAGATTTTTAAATATAATTGTAGACATCATTTCGCATTGCTGGACTTAAATTCAAACCTTTCCTTCATTTCTACAAATATTTGATAGTTTGTTTTTAATCCATTGTTAAAAACTGAAGTAGAGAGATGCTGTTTATTATCGAAGTCTATCTTTTTTTGGATTATGTGATTAGAAGGTACTGTATCTTTGGAAGAAACATTATTTATTAGGCAGTGTACATTCTGTTCATATTATTTTTCTTCCATAGGAGTAACTAGCCGTACGCGCACGGCGTTGCCCGTGGAATCAGGACTTTAACAAAATGAAAAAAAAAAGAACCGCCCACAATGACATGAAAAAGTTTTGAAAACAAAATCAAAACAAAAGATACACATTTTTTGATTTTCCTGCTTATTTTTTTTTCACGCTACAGTACAGAGTACGTTAATCCAAAACAATATTACAAAATTGGAACGTGAAAATGAATATATAAATCAAATCCGAAAATAATAATCGAAGTAATTCATTCGGGTGAAGGTCATGACGTATCCTACGCGTCGGCCAATCAAAATTGGCATCAACGTTCCGAAGAAGTGCCGCTTTTGGAACTCGATCGAGAAAAATAACTCGCAACGGCCCAGAAAAAAATTAATTTAAAAAAAACGATAAAAGATATTTTAACCATTCTTGTTTTAAATCCGACAGAACCGTTCTAGTTATAAGCTAAAAAAAATTGAAAATAATAGTGTTATTAGAAAGTCGGATGCAGCAAATTTAAAAACAAAACTAACATTTAGATAGCAAAACTGACTATTTTTTAAAAAATTCTCAAAATTCAGTAAATTACGTTAGAAATTCAAAACTAACTTCATTAGAACGGAAATCGCGTGCTCTTTCCGATGGTGTATC
The DNA here is from genome assembly GCA_013235015.1 of Araneus ventricosus. Classification (NCBI taxonomy): domain Eukaryota; kingdom Metazoa; phylum Arthropoda; class Arachnida; order Araneae; family Araneidae; genus Araneus; species Araneus ventricosus. The sequence goes on along the minus strand of BGPR01022383.1, from coordinate 8,740 downwards.
TATTTTTGTCGTACAATTATTCGAAACCAATCTATTGAGAAATAAGTGCGAAAAATCAACCAAAACAACACAAAACATTAAATAAAAAAAATTCTAGATTAAAATTTAAAATTTCGGCTTCGAGGTGCATTCAGTCACCATTACGACTACCTGTGTGCCAAATTTCATGGCTGTAAGTGCGATAGATTCGTCTGGACATCGCAGACAAACACACACACACGCACGCACACAAACATTGCCTTTTATATATATTAGAGATTGAAGAGACCTCGAAGCAAATATTCGTACATTTTTAAATTTAAATCACATGCAAGCATTGAGTAGCAGAAAGGGTATAAGAATATAGTTATTTAAAATATGCTTGAAAATTAACAAGATTTAGAAAAAAAGGGCAAAATTATATAAAATATTGAATTTATGGACATTGGTTTTAAAAATAATTAGTGAAAATTCAAATTCTTAAGCAGATTGTTTAAATAGTTTGAGAGTACAAAAAATCGCTCCCAACTTGCTATCCGGATTCAAAACCATAACACTTCAGTTAGCAGTCAAACACATTACGACCATGCTGCCCAGCTGTGATGTGAAGAGGTTACAGGGTCATTTAGTTGTTTTCTTTAGCCTCTCACTGTTTGTTAAAATTTTTAACAACAGCTAATTCTGCATTTTCTTCAATGTATATTTGCATTTTGTAAAGGGAATTATAGCAGATTTCAAATATTGACTTTATGGTTCCCGTCAACTGCAAAGGGAAGTTTAAAATTTTCTTAAGATATCTTTCTGGTCTTTGGAACTTATTAGGATTGGAAATTTGTTTTTATTGATAATTTGCCATGATGTTTAATTTTATGACTGAAAAAAAAATCAGTAAATATATTTTCTCTACAAATTCAATCAAATGAATTAGAAATCGGCTCTCAAGGCAAAATTAAATGTGAAACATAAATGTTGCATGTCTCCGATGAGAAAATGAAAATTCTCACAAAGCCGCATTAATATTTCTTTTAATAATCTCATAAACACTGAAAGAATGTTTCAAGTACAAAAAGAACATCTTAAAATTTCTATGGAAGCAATTGAATTTGATAAAACCTGCGAGTAATCTGTAGTTACATTATACCTGCAAATAACGTTTTATCCGTAGGTACTATTAAAATCTTTCATGTTTAGTCTAAAAAAAGTCTCAAATCGTAGTCAATGACTAGGCTGATATAAAAGCAAACACTTTTATTAAAATAACATCATAGTCAACTCGACTAAAAATTAAATCAAAATCTTTTAACTGATCAATATTCAAAGTTAAGCATTTGCAACATTCAACTTACTCTAAATTCCAATCCTATTAAATTTGGACGTCTGCCTAAAAGTAAATGCCTAGTAATACACGCGTAGCGTATAGCTAAGATATGAAAAATCCTAAGAAAGTCATCAGTCAGCCAGTTAGCCTGTGAAAAACGGAAGAGAGATGCAAAGTAGCTAAGTAGGTAGGTAGGTAGGTTATTGCCGAGATGCATTGCTTTTATAGCGTTACCTTATTTACATAATTCTGAAAGCTAATCGATGTTGTTGCAAATGCTTAGTGGTTAGAAGTAGTGAGAACCAACCAAAAAAAATGTCTGGGTTCGAAAAAAGTTTGGACCTCGATTTAAGATCAAGTTTCCTAGTAGGTACAGTGCAACTGCAAATAATCACTTCCTTGATTAATATGTAATTACAGTAGACTCCTAAATATCTTGCCTAATGTGACCTAAGTGCAGGCTGGATAACAAAAAACCAGAGTTCCATAAATGCCTGCTTCTATCCCATTCATATCATTACAAACATCCTTCTTATACCAAAATCTGCTTTTATTTATATTTTCTGACTTCTTAGTATAGGCTAATACTTTATAAATGTTTGTCGTGTATTATAATTGTAAAAATTTAGTACAGAAAAAGGAAGTTCAAAAATAAAATATCGTATGCATTTTAAAACAAATTTTATAATGTCTAACTTAATTGCAGGAAATGTAAACATTGTACAGTTTGAATGCTCACACTTTTAAAATTAACAAAACATTCATGTAAATTGTAGGCTTAATTCATACAAAAGTTATTTAAACTTTTTTTTTTTACACTGCTCATTGATAAATAAATTTATTTTACTAATCGTGAATAAATAAATGTTTAAAAAATCGACATAATTCAACAATTTACTAACATTACTTGGAACTGTGGTAAATGTATTTTTACAAGTGTTAACATCTTGGATTTTGTGTTTTTTCTAATGCCCCCCCCCCTTCGATTTATTTTTGAGATAATGCAAGGAAATTTGAAAGTAATCTCTTTATTTTACTATTTATAAAAAAATTCTTCTAATATATATTTGTTAAAAATTTTGGAATTGATTAATGATTTTCTATCAAAAAACTAAACCCTCACCATCTACCATCATTTTTTTTTTAAATAAGGAATGCAATTTTATTTCACAGTTTTCTTTATCTGGTATTTTAAATATAATTTAAAAGAATTTTATTAAAATCTGTGCTTGAAATTAAATTGGACATTAGCAGGTTAATATCAAATAAATTGAATATCATGAAGAATATGTTTTATTGTTTTAATTTATTTACTTATTATTGAGCATATTTTACTATCCATCATGTTCAAATGCTTTTATTATAGGAGTTGGCTAGGTTGCTTCAAGAACAAGAAGCAAAGGTAAGTTCATTCAAATATTAATCTTAAGATTGGTTCATTTGTTAGATTATCCCCTATTTTGAAATTTTATAATGCAATGTTGGGTAATAGATCTTTTAAATTTTTGTTAATTTCCAGATTTTATTTATTTATTTTTTACTTCTGACTGACTTATTTTTATAGAAAATTGTACTGTGTGTATTAATTATTGCTGCAGCATTTTTAATTATTGGATTTAGAACACAACTAAAAAATAAAAACTTACCTAGTGTGGTACTACTTTTAATTATAGCTTTAAAAATTAAATTATTGAAGCTTATCTTAATTACTTGGGGTAATTTTGTTCACGGAAATCATTTCAATCTGACACAGTATGTCTACTTTTAGTTTATTTTGTTTCACCAACTGAATTAAAAATTAACTGGAAAAAAAGTAGTGAAGTAAATGCATTGTGAAGTAAATGCATTTTCTAACGTAGTCTAACAATGTGAGTTTTAAGGCATTCACTGTTACTGGGTTGCTGAAATTTGCGTCTTTCTACTATATTCTGTTAATGTTCAGTGTAAATGAATATGCTAAAATCATTTCACATTTTGCTTCAAAATGTAAATTTACTCGTTGTTTCTTTAATATTCATTTTCTTGTAAATTTATCATAAAGGCTGAGTTTTGCAAATTCTCTTTTTTTGCTTACCTTTTTTTATAATTATTATTGTATTTTGGGCTCTTTTTTTGCTTTGTTTTATACAGAATATATATATATATTTTAATTTTAAATTTAGTCTCGAGAGAAATGTTGCTAATTTTATTTCTTTTATCCAAAATTCCTAACTTTTAGCTGTAAACTTGGTAAAATTTGCAAATTATCACTTACTGAGGTATCAATACATTTTATGCTTAATTTCATTATATATCATTTCCACCTCTGTACTTATAATTCTCTAAATTAAAACTTTGAAACTGGATCATTAAGCATAGCATTTATTAAATTTTTCTGACATTATTTAATGTTGAGTTTTAGTTCAAAACAAAATCACCTTATAAATAATGTTTAAAAGATACCTTGTTTAACTGTGTTAATTTAATTTTGCATTTTTCATGTCTGAAGTCCTTTTTTTTTAAAGTGTGTCTCCATGTTAACAAAATAACTTTCCTTACCTCCCACATCTCAGTTTTTCTTTTCCTATTTTAGTTTCTGAAATGTATATTTGCACTTTTGATACGAGTTTGAGTTTTTAACTGTTCAAAATATTCAAATGTGTTCAAATTTTCATACTGTGAATTTTAAAATAACATTAAATATATCAGAAATAAAATATGGAAAATAAGTTAAAGATAATTTTGAATCAATCCTTGCCTTTTTTTTTATTGTATTTATTATAGGATAAGTAACATCAGAATTTTTTCCTAGATATCAATATCAACTTGCTCCTTAATATTGGGTTTTGTTAATAAATTAGCCACCTTTGGTGACTAGCTGATTTGCCCATCATACTAACAGTATTCATTTAGTAATGTCAACCAACTTTAAAATTTGTGACTTGTAATTGGAAATAATGAAAAAAAAAACTATTGGATTGAAAAGATTGGTGAAGCTAATTAATATGAATGGAATTTTATTACAACAAAAGTAATGTTACTGCATGTGTTTTGTCATGTTTGAGAATCATTGAAAAGGAAAAATTTTTGGTTGAACAATTTGCTCTGAAGTTATGGCAGAAAAATGGTTTTGGTTAATTTCTAATTAATTGACTGTCTAATTAACTTTTGGACTTCGAAAAGTTCTTAAGTGTCTTCCCCTTGTCTTAAATAATAAGTGTGAAAAACTTGGTTGAAAACCGTAAATTGGTTTAGTAGGAGATGTGGAACATAGCCACAATGACTTTTATTTATATTAAGATGGGTTAAATATCTAGCACAATCTGAAGTTGAAAATTACATTGTTAAGAGAACCATGAATATAAAATGATGCAAGATTCAATTGAAATCATATTCCCGGCAAAGAATCTGGTCGCCGAAGGTGGTTTGTTTTTAATAGAGGAAAAACCTGCAATTTTTAAAGATTTGTTGAAACAATGAAATAGGTTTTACTTTCATTATAGTAATGAAAATATTGTTACAAATGATATTGCAAAATCTTTTTTAAAATTCATCAAAATTAGAGAAAAAATTGCAGGACAACTAAATTTATCATTGAAAAGATATTTTTTTTTAATTTCAATATTTAGTTAAAATCATTTTTTGTTTTATAATGACCTTTGGAGCTAGCTCCCAACAAAATGATCGAGTTGCATAATCTTACCCACCAAAGTTTATTTGTTCCAAATTTAATATATGTTGGTCAAACTATCGGTGATGTAGCGACCATGCAACAAGGGAGGTATGGATGTGAGTTTTAGGCCACTTTTTAAAGTGAAGTTTCGTGGAGGGGTGAGAAAGCAATGACCTGCCCTGAACACTATTAACCCTTACTAAGCCAATGATGACAACCGTACTAAGCCACTGAACAATCCTATTATGCCCCGGGCACCAGTTACCCTTGCTATGCCTCTGCAAACTATCTGCCCTGTTGAGCACCAACAGACAGACTCTGATGCAATTGCTTTTACTATTAATTGAGATCATGCTAATGAGTTGTTTTGATTTGGAATCTAATGTATCACTTGTTTTGTGCTATTCATTGCAACATGCATATTGCTATTTTTCTCGCAGTGAGTATTGTCTTCTCCTTCGCATTTTAGATCCCAAACGAAAGTGTTGACGATCGGCGAATTGCCATTGAGGCTCAGGACAGAGAACTGGCTAAAATGCTGCAGGAACAGGAAAGAGCTCGAGCAAAGAAGGCGAGAGAGAAAGCTCGACAAAAGGCAGCACTAGCACAGCAACAAGAAATTGTACGTAATTACAATAATACTTTACTTTTCTGTTACTGTAGAGTTAATTATACATTGGAATTTGGCTAATACAAATTTCTCCAACTACTTTGAATTAGCCAAGTTCGACCATAATATCAATGTTATTGATGTATATATTATATTATTAAGACAGTCACTTTAAGTTATAAACAAAATAAATTAAAATCTTTTGTTGTATTATTTTGTATTTATTTATATTTCACTTTTTAAGTATATATATTTTTTCAGATTTAAGTAATGATCAATTTTTCAGTTTAAAAAAATATTAGAACTACTATTTATCTTTTAACACATATTAGAACTACTATTTATCCTTTAACACATATTAGAACTACTATTTATCCTTTAACACATATTAGAAC